>CAEGAF010146700.1:0-13949 GCA_903067075.1 Micropoecilia bifurca
TGGACTGTTTCAACTAAAAGAAACATGTTTTCTCTCCACTTCTTTGGTTCATTTTGTCCAGCTGTCCACTTTCAGTCAACCAGAGCAGGTATTGTGTAGTTGGTGCTTTTAATCAGTTTTCAGTTAAATTAATTCAGTCCAACTTTATAACAGTCACAAAATGTCACCAAAATCACTCTGTCCCTCTGAAATCTTTCAGAAAATTGCAAAAGTGTATTGAATTGTATCGCTTGCTGAATACCACAATATATATTGTATCATGAGATTATTGTGTCACTACAGTCCTACTTTCATGCCACATTCATTTTTATGCTCCCTCTCTGTGTGGCTGGTTATGCTGCTGGCTCCTGTACTCAGTGTCAGTCTGTGAAAGCTGCATGAGAGGTGAGTCGAGTTCTTCAGCACACCGAGTAAAAAAATGTTAGCAACAGATAAAACATAATTTTTATTAACTTAGATAAATAGTGTGTAATTAATATTTACTAGATACGTGCTTGGCAGCAATTTTTGTACTTTTAATTGGATCATAAAACACTTCATGTGCTAAGTTAAAAAGCTAACAAAACGCTCGCTCTGTTGTAGTGGCTGATTGAAGCTGAGCCGTTGCACTGATTCGAACCCGATATGTTGTCATTCAGGAAATAAACTGCAGATCACCCAGAAACTCCTTGTCTAAAACTACACAACGCAGAGTCGAGTCGAGGGGTTACTTGGGCCGGCCTGGTACAGAACCCGGTTACACATACAATACAGGTGTTGGATACATTTTATAGTTTCAAAAAGTATTTTGTTTTCTGTACACAGACACGTAAAATATGAGGGAACGTCATTCGGGTATGTGTTGATTCTGAGAAGTTAGGAAACTGCTACACAAATATGGCTGCTTTCTGAGGGCTGCCCTTATCCGCAGCCAGGAGCTTAAAACATCGAAAACTAACAAATGAGGCTGGATAAGGAGCAACGTTTATCCCTTCAACCCAACCAGGTAGGCTGGGATGAAAAAACAAAGATAATAACAAAGAACAGCAGTGATCAGCAGACAGAGTCTCCATCAGCCTCGGTCTACTTGCTAAACGGCTGTTTGGAAGTCATACCAGAAAATCAGCTGTTATTTCTTCCCATTGCAAATGGAAACATCAGTGTTTATTATTAATTCATTTCCTTTCCTGGCTGAATAAATCAACTCATCAATGAAGGACTGAGTGGCTGCTGTGATTAGTCATTCATGCATTTTATTTTTTCCTACATCTTTACCAGGACATAAAAATAGCTGATATGGGAATATCATGTTATTTTATATTTCATTACCCAATCATGTGTATCTTATATCTGAATTGGATTTCTTCTCTAGATGTCTACCTGGTTCCACTGAAACACACCTCCACCAGTAGACTGTCATATTATAGCAAAATGAAACAAAAAATCCCAAAGCCTTTCAGTTTAAATATGATTAATATATTTCTATTTAGCACTTTGCCCCCCAGTTTTCACTAACAGGTTGAGCTCTAAATTTGCTCAGAGTCAGAATCAGATCTCAGTCCAGCTTGGAACCACAGGCAATAAATCACATCAGCCAAACCTGCTGACAAACATTCTGCTTACATTAGAAGCACACTTATTCTCTGCAGATAGTAATCTTTGGAGCAGGAGCTGGCAGTCTCTGAGAGGAGACGAGTCTGATGTGTGGCTCTCTTGCTGCTGTGCTCCATTCTTCCCTCCCCCTCATTCTTTCCTGTCTTGGCACGTCAGATCTTGAGAAATATTTGTGAGCGCACGGCTGATTTGTTCCATGACAGAAAGAATGTTTCACCCAGCAGCAGCATCCAGCTGCAGCTGGACAAGTATTACTTTAGGAAACTAAGTCTTAAACCCTCCTTACAGGGATACTGTGCTAGAAGAGCTCTGTTACTTTTCTTAGCTTTATTGCCCAAGAAATCTGACACACAAGGAATTTAGCCCAGGCTGTATCTCTCCGGTTTCACACACAAAGTGAGGATGCATGAACAGAGCAACACATCAACAAATGTAAAAGTAGGAACATGTTTAACTATGTTATTTTTCATGACAGGAGGTGAGATGTGTTTAAATAGGACCTTGCAGTGTGGATTTTACCTACAGACACTGATTTTGGTTCCCTTCAGGCAGATCCAGATTTGTTTTGATGAGCGATAATTCCATCTGAAAAAAAAATCATGCCTCAGGCTATGACTAACAGGAGGAATACGGGCCAGGACTGTGTAGGCTCCAGTGGGAGTGGCCTGGGATTGCTTAACCAGTTTGCAGACAACACAGTGAGGTATTTATGTGTGCTACATTTTCATTATCAACCCTAGTGCTGAGAGCTAAGCTGCTGGCAAGACACCACAGGCTAATCATGCACAAAAACATCATGAATCCTTCATGCTTTGCTAGAGCAGGAGTGAATACGTCGCTTGCGGAAGGTTTTGAGTCGATCTCGGCATTAGATGACAAACTGAATGCCGTCAGGACGCTGAGACGAGCAGCACTTTGACTCGCGTATCAACATTTGTAACTTTATTAACCTCTGTGTTGTCTTGCGGGTCAAAAGTGACCCAGTAGCATGTTTAGCTGTAGAAAAAATACCCTAAGCTATCGTTCTCTGACTTGAAATTTTATGACTTTTCCTAAATTGACCCCCATTGTTAAAAAAAGTGACACTTTGTTTTTGTTTATATTTCCATGTGCGTTGTACACCACTAGGGTCCAAGGATTGTCTTATGGATCATTTTGAACCCGTGAATTATAAAACCATTTAGACACCCGAAAAGAGTTCAACACACACAAACTCTCTCTAATACATACACACACCCCATCCGACACACACACACCTGAACACGTACACCCACTCACGCACACACACACATATCAAAGAAACTGGCTTGATGTAAGAATTGAACTTGCGTTTAACCTCCACTCTCAATCTGCATCTAACCCCTCACATCGCACAAGTTCCCAAACACAACAAAAAAATTATCTCAGATATAATAAAATCAAATGAGGTATAGAGGATATGAAGGTATGGTGAATCTGAGTAGTGCAAGTTGCTTCCTTCCTTGTTTCACTAACGGGTGCTACGTTGTATGTTTGCACATACTTGCCTACATGGGATGTTCAGGCTAAGAAGTTGAACATCTTATGTGGACAAATTCTTGCGCTGAAGATGTTCAACATAGGAGCGTCTTCATATGGTGAAGAACATCTTTAAGTTATAAAGATTTCCTTAAACATCTTGTGTTGAACATTTTGTGTTCAATGTGGGATGTTCTTCATCTTATGTTCAACGTGGGGTAGGAAGGATAGGATGATCTTTGGCTTACATTGAAAATGTTCATCATGAAAGCATCTTTATAAGATGAAGAACATCCCCATCTCTTGGGGAAGTTCAACGTGGGGTGGACAGGATAGGATGTTTGTCGGTTTATGTCAAAGATGTTCAACAAAAGATTATCTTTTAAGTTCAACACCTTATGTTGAAAAGAAGATATTCTTCATCTGGTGTTGAGGATGTTAAGCATAAGAACAAGATGAACATCATCTCATGAAGATGTTCCTCTTATGTTCAACACCTCATGTTGAGCGAAGATGTTTTAATGGTGGAGAAACAACTTATTGCAAGAAACCATTTATCTACCGTCATTGGTAGCTATGCTAACTAAACTCAGCATCCACAGTTGTGTGCTATGCTAGCTGCAGCATAGCACAAATCGAGGTGGAGGAAGGATGAGCAGCACCACATGAGATTGTGAATGACAGCATTGAAACTCTCCTGCCACTGACTGGTTGTTTCTAGCACTGGGAGAAGGCAGAGGAAATAGATTTTTCACAGATTAACTCTCATACTATACTGTCACAACATCCTAGCAGTTTAACAAATATGTGGAAAAATATATTTATATAAAAGTTACATTCTGCAGCTTTACTTTCACACAGGAGAGGACGGGTTAGGAGGGATGTGGGTTAGAGCTGCTGTTGACTGACTCACCTGTTCTTAAGTGGTAAAAGGTACAGGGAACAAGTTAAGAATATGTTGGTAATTTCTATCCTTAATTCATTAAATGTTAATGAAATGGAGGCAAACAGAAGTCTGTAGCTTAGCTAAATGGTTGATAATACAATACCATACCATACCAACTTTATTTATAAAGCACTTTAAAACAACCATAGCTGATACAAAGTGCTGTACATTAAAACACAACAAAACAATAAAAGAAATAAAGTAAAACAAATAAAAACTCTTACAGTTTAAAAACAAAAACATAAAATTTAAAACTAGATCCTGCTGGAGTTGAAAGCCAAGTAAAATAAATGGGTTTTAAGACGAGCTTTAAAAGTGGACAGTGACGGGGCCTCTAACCTGCAAAGACAAGTCATTCCATAACTTAAGGCCCATGACAGACAAAGCTCTGTCCCCTCTGAGCTTCCTTCTGAATCTCGGTACCTCCAAGAGCAGCTGATCTGCTGACCTGAGTGACCGATAGGATATGTAGGGGTGAAGAAGCTCATAGAGGTAAGCTGGGGCAAGATTATGTAGTGATTTAAAAACAAACATAAGAATCTTAAAATGAATCCTAAAATATACAGGCAGCCAGTGAAGTGAGGCCAGGACAGGGGTCACATGTTCCCTCTTTTGAGTTCCTGTCAAAAGTTGTGCAGCAGCTTCTGAACCAGCTGCAGACGTGAGAGCAGCGACTGACTGACTCCCAGATAAAGGGAGTTGCTGTAATCCAATCGAGTTGAAATAAAAGCCTGGATCACTGTTTCAAAATGCTGCCTGGAAAGAAAAGATTTTACTGATGCCAATCGCCTTAAATGATAAAAGCTGGACTTAACCACAGCTCTGATTTGGCTGTTCAATTTAAAATCGCTGTCCATCTTAAAACCAAGATCTGTAATAACAGGTTTAAAATATACCTCCAAAGGTCCCAGGTGTTTTAATAAAATACTAAAATAATAGTATTTTATTAATCGCCTTAATAAAATACTAAATATGTATTTACAATATACTTAAAATACAAAATATGTTACATCTAATTCAATCACTAAAATAGTACACTCAAAATATACTAATCAACCACATTTTTAGTACATCTTAAACAGTACACTTAAAGTACACTACGTACTACGTAAGTTTGTCCAAAAAAAGTACATTGACTTTGTGTGTGTGTACTTTTGTCATAGTACCCCCAGAATTTAAACCCTGGTAGTAATTCCCAGACCGTTACATGAGTGAAATAATTTTACCCTCAGCTTGTTGAAAATTGAAATCCATCCTTGGAGTTGTGGAAACTAACCAGTTCAAACATACACCTAAACTAAAGCAACTCAAATTGAAAATGTTTAATATTGTTAGAATATATTTTCACAATATATTTTTGTTTTCATACACTCTAACTGTTGGACTTTTGATTCCACTTATCACACTGTCAGGATCTCTTAATTGTCAATTTCATAAAATAACAACACATTTGGAAATGATTGTGTTCGACATATGACAGAGGACTCACACAGCAGCACATATTTAAGGGCTTTCCCAACCAGTACTTACACATCAGAGATAAAAACCTGTCCACACATGCTGTGATCACAAACTAACTTTACCTCTTTGCTAAAAACATCTTTGTGATGCAGACACAATCCTCATCTTTACATTGAGATACAACATTTAAAACCACAGGAGCTCAAAACAGCCCTGGATCAGCAAGAAGAGCCCTAATGTATGAACATTGAAGACTGAATACAAGTTGAAGGAATCTGGCTGAGGTTGGTTTTAAGAAGCAGAGGTTTGCTCATAAATCCTCTGAGAAAGCTGCAGCTGAGATGTCACCATGGACAATGAGTCAGCACTGAGCAGCAGGACAAACACGCCGTGATTCATAGCATGTTGTTTGTCAGCTAACTGAAGTGCCAACCAGACACAACCATACACAGACAGATTGTTCATATGGACGGTGCACATGCTCCTGCTCTGAGATGGCCAGGAAGGAACAAGGATTGAGAAACTCAGCTCAGCAAAAAAAAACACACTGGACACCATCAAAACCAAATACAACCTTCCCTTGAGAGGCTCTTCAGGAACAACGCCCCTGCTGCACTGTATATTCCTACACCACAGTCAGACTGTGTTGTTAGTTGTGGATGACACATTTTTTTGACCTAATGCCAATTTTGAGACTCATTCAATGTCAGTGTTATCTACATGGAGTCTGGTCTGTAGCACAAAGTAAAAATCAAAGACAGCTTCCGTTGATTCAGTATCAAAGGGCTCATTTCATCATGTGCAAAGTTAGCCTTGTTCTATAAACGTGTAGAAAATGGTGGATTATTAGCCTATTTTTGAAAGTTGTTGTTTTTTTTTTAACCCTAATCAGTTAAATAATTTCAGATAATACCTGAAAGGAGCATCTGCACAAAATAGACTTAATTCAGTTTACAGTTTGATATTTCATTTACAGTCTTTTAAAAGCTTTTTGAAACATATACATAATATGTGACTGAATTCCTGTGGAGCAGATATGAATGATTCTGAATTGATTCACAAATATTAAAACATGATTATGTTTAAACTAATTTCAACAAATCCATAAGGTTGAGCTCTGAATTATGAAAGAACAGCACAAGGTCCGTTTACAGTAAACACACAACAGAGTCTCTAAGACGGCTGAGCCAGAACCAGAAACCTCCGCACTAAAGAGAAAACTGGTTTGGAGCAGAGCCACACCAGGTCCGCTGCACAAAACTAAGATACAATATTCCGAAGCAGGACAGACATGAGGAACTGCATCACACAGTCCTACATGGAGGTAGCAGTAAAATTTCATTACAAAGTTCATTGAAACTTCATTGTAAAGGATTAGAGATCTAATTGAGTTGATGAGAAGCAGGACTTGGTGTCACAGTGAGGTCCTTTCTGTCAGGTCAATTTGTCACAATCAGGATGAGTAATCAGCATAAACCAACCAGATTATCATTTCATTCCAATCAAGTTGAATCTGATCAAAATATTCTGATTGGGGCATTCTTATGATTATCTTATAATTATTATTTACTTCCATGTAAACATGCCGTCGTGTCCACACTCTAAAACAAGAACAAAACAAAATCAGGAGGTCTGTCAGGACAGCAGAGAGGATATCTCTAATGAGAATGTGTGAACTGTTATTGGCATAAATGTCCATATGTTTAGTAAGTACAGTTGTGAGAGCAGTGAGGATTTCATGGGTGGAAATATGAAAAAGCTGTACAAGAATGTAGCAGAGGATGATCTTTAGGGATTTTGCTTCAGTTACTGATGAAGTAAGAAGACTCTTCAGAAGACTTAAAGCACAAGGTCTTGTGGGAATTTGCGGGGTGCTCCCTGTTTCACAAGTAACTGATTTATAAACAGCCATATGGAATGTAATTAAACTGAATTATGAAATGTCTTAAGATTTGCCCTCTTGTTAACTCTAGCTAATAGCAACTTGATAAATATGCCAGAATATGTCGAAGGAATTGGCTCAAGAGATATTTTGATGAAAACAACAACAACAAAATTATCAAGATTATAATGACTGATTGAATTTATGGATCTTAAGGTGAGTTCTCCTCTAGGTATGTGAAACACCTACACTCTGAGCTGGCTGTATCAGAGTGTTCAACAGTTAGAGTAATCACTTAGCCAATGAAAAGTACAAATCATTAGAAGTGATACGCTTTCAGTTTGGGCAAAAATTAGTAAGACAAGAATAGATTCCCAAAAGAGCAGAGAAGAAACAATGGTGCTGTGAAGAGGATGACCTCTATTGTTTAACAAAGAACTCCCTTAGTGGAAAACGCCAGCCAGAGACCAGCGGACAAGTCAGTCAGGTCAGAAGAGAATCATTTAGCTAGCAGCAGGTACTAATATCAGACCAAAATGATGAACATGTTGGACTAGATTTAATGTGACTAAACAAACAGCAGGTCTAAATGGCAGCCCGGTTTTCATACATGTCCTCCATTCATGTTTTCTGCCCAAACTGAAAAAATAATTTAAATAAACAATATTTTGATGTTTTTGAAAATAAATAAATATATTTATTTTCAAAAACATCAAAATATTGAAAATAAATAAATATATTTATTTCCAAAAACATCAAAATATTGTTTATTTAAATTATTTTTATAGAAGTTTTTACAGAAGTTTTATAACTTCTGATTGCAATTAAATAAATGAAGTCATATGTTTTATAATGTTTCTGAGTGAAAGAGAACAGTGCCTGCCTTGTGACTGGCTGATTGGCCTCTGGATGACCTGTTAGGTGAAGTAAGTCAGGGTCAGCAGAAAAATAGTCTGAACCTTTCTAACCAGGAACTGTTCTAGTTCTGGATAACCGGTCAGATAACTCACAGCTCCAGGTGGGACATTAGAGCAGTAT
This sequence comes from Micropoecilia bifurca, assembly GCA_903067075.1. Taxonomy (NCBI): domain Eukaryota; kingdom Metazoa; phylum Chordata; class Actinopteri; order Cyprinodontiformes; family Poeciliidae; genus Micropoecilia; species Micropoecilia bifurca. Next base: position 8,418 of record CAEGAF010146700.1, read on the forward strand.
GAGTACATCAGACTGCAGGTAGGACTGCAAAAGAGGTAATGATATTTCATCCTCAGTGCTAGTTGTGCAGCTGATTTTCAGATGATGAAAAAATTCAAAAAATATATTGCAAAATATAAATGAAGTCCAATGTCAGGTCTGTGTAAGCTGACCCTTAAACTGCATGGAGTTTGCATGTTCTCCTGGTGGGTCTCTGTCGATACTCCAACTTCCTCCAAAGTCCAAAAACATGACAGTCTATACATTCTGCTGGGTTGCATCTACTTGCTGATCAAGAAGAGTTAAAACGTAAAGACTAGTATCTTTTCCTATAATGTAATTTTTTGTACATCAAACTTGAGAGTAAAAGTGAAGTTTGAATTACATTTCATTTTAAGTAATACTGTGTTTTCTTCATTAAAGCACATTGAACTGCCTCATTGCTGAAGATGTGCTATATAAATAAAATTACCTTACATAAAAGAAAAGGAATTTAATTGTTTGAACAAGATTACTCCTTCATATATTCATGTTGCTACAATAAGTTGCTACTACAGAGCGGGACAATTTTTTATTTGATCACTCTATTGTTTGTGAGAATAACTGACAGACTAACGTACAAAAATAAAGGTTTACAACAACCTTAGGATACAGTTTTAGAACCCAGCCTTGCTTACACTTCTCCCCAGCTCGTTTTCTCTCTCTGGTGTTTTCCTTGCTCTTAATGATGTTGGTTCATTCATTCAGTTGATCTATTATTTGAATCCTAGCAAAATATTTCAAAGTTTGTAGTTATAGTGTGACAAAAGTTTGAAAATTGTAAAGGGAATAAATACTTTTCTAAATGTTTCGATTATTTCCCTAAATAATTCAATAATTCTAAAACAGTGAAATGAGTAAATAAGCATCATCGTGTTCCTGTTGAGAGATATGAGAGAGAAACAGATTTTCTGTGGTCTGGAGGGAAACCTCTCGGTCTCTTTAAGGTCTCTGTTAAGGGACCTTATTCTGAAATGAAAACATCATTTTATCACAGGTCATTCAAAAAAATGATGCTGGGATCATCAACATGAAACGAATAAAGATCTGACTATCCGGACCTGCTTGTCTCCATTCTGTCTCTAGAGATCCTGAAGGATGAGGACCAGCATGGTTCCTGTTCGCAGCCAGCAGTGAAGCTCTGACAGAGCAGCAGCTGTGTGCCAACTCACTGGAATGCTATCCCATATTAATTACACACTAATTACTGCCGTGTAATTACTTGTTCCACTCGTAGCAATCTACTCGGCAGTGTTTCTCTGTCTGCTACATTCCTGACTGTGTAGTTACCCTAAACACACAAACATGGAGGCAGGATGTGAACCACACAACTGAAGTCTCACAAACAATAGCAGGGAATGTCAGGGGCTGTTAGCTACTCCCAGCTAGCCGAAGCTTTTCTCTTCGACTGGAGTTCGCCTCTCCTGCCCTTTGGCCATTAAATCTGTATTTCTCTCTCCCATGTTACTGAGTCAGCACAAACACACACGCGCGTGCGCAAACACATGCACTCAATGCCCTCCACCCCCCATCTGTCCCATTCTATCTTTAGTTTCTCACTTTTCCAGAGTAATAAACCCATCAAATTCCACCTCTGATCTCCTCCTTTGGATGGTCTGGTCTCTCCTTTCCATATTTTCCATTTTGCCTCCATTTAACATCACCGTTAGCTCGGCTGTCGATCTCCTCTCTGTAACGTAACCTTTAATAAGAATGGGAGGAGTTTTAACTTTATGTTCCTTCACATTCCACTACAGCACAGTCAAAGTGCACACACACACACCCTGGTGAGAGCCAACAAAAGGCAGGAATCCGCAGAGAAAAAAAGTTCACTCCAATTTCTCTCCCTCCTCCCCGTCTTTTTCCCCCTCAGCTCCCTCCACCCCCGCCTCCAACCAGACAGAGCTGAGGTGCTCAAATCCTCAAATGCTAAACCAATAACAAGCAGTCAAACACCAACGAAAGAAAAAAAAAACCTTAGGAAGTAGTAATTTTCCACACACATACACACACTCACCAAATAGTTCATTTTATCCCTGGAGCAGTGACCTAGATGGTGTAATTCCGGGACAGGACTTTCTCAGTCCCTGGGAGACACTTAGATCCTGAAGGAAGATCCTCAAGTTCCCCCCGAAAACCCCTTCAGCTTTTCCCCTCCTCCCTCCTTCCTCCTTTTTCCTCTTCGTAGCTCCTTTAGTTTGGTTCTGTCTTCTTTTCAGCACTCAAGCAGATCGCGATGCATCCTGCTACTTCCTGATCTCAGACAACAAGAATGAGAGCAGCGTGGCCCATCTACCAGCCCCTTGCTGCCCCTTCCTTCCCCTGATCACTCGTACCTCTGCGGGAGGAAAAGAAGGAGGAGAGAGGAACCCGACACGTCACTTCCTCTCAGATCCTGGTATCCCTGGTCTACCCTGGTCATTTGAGCTCTTATCATGCAAATGGCTTTGCCCTCCCAATGTCCCCACTGCTCCTTCTCTTTCTCCCCCTGGCTGTAAAAGGCCGTCAGTGCACTGTAGACGTTCTGCACAGCAAACACAGCAAACACATCACATCATTTTATCAGCCTGAGGTCTGATAAAAATCAACTGGATGTAAAAGCACAACAAACGGAAACCTGCTGCAGAAAACTTAGAGAAACCAGCATTTCCCATATTACTGGAGATCTCAGAGGTGAAAAGCAGAACTGGTATTAGCTCCTGACCAGTTATATAAAAAAACACAATATGTTTCTCTATGTGTTTTATTTATTTGCATAACGTGCCACCTGAAAGAATCACAATGCTTGACTTTCTTTGCATTTTGTTATGTTAGAAACTTATTCTAACTCAAACTGACAAATAATCTTTAAAAACAAGAGAAACACAGAATAGATGACAATGCCTAACAAAAAATTTCAGGTCGAAGTGTAAACCTACAAAAAAATGTAATTCAACAAAATAAAAAGGTAGCTAGTTTACAGCATTCTAAAGTCTTGAGCCTCTGAAAACATGGCTGTCTTGTTTTTTTTAAACTTATTTTTTATTGAACCGTTCTTCAAACAGATACAGAGGAGAGGAATCAATACAAATGGGTGTTACGTCAATCTGCGTTTCCCCATCAGATACGGTTCCCCCTGCGTCTTCTTGCTGCTCCGCCCACCCGGCAAAATATGCACCTATTCATAATGAGCACTATCTATCTATCTATCTATCTATCTATCTATCTATCTATCTATCTATCTGTCTGTCTGTCTGTCTGTCTGTCTGTCTGTCTGTCTGTCTGTCTGTCTGTCTGTCTGTCTGTCTGTCTGTCTGTCTACATATATATATAATCTTTTTATTATTATTATTATTGTTAGTAGTAGTATTAATTTCACCCAATACTCTGCAAACATTTTTAACTCTAGTTTAGTGACTAAACTCAGAATGATTCAGTATCACAGAGATCTGTTGATTTTGCGTGAATTTTTGCAATCATGGAATCACAAAAAACTGCTGGGACTTAAACTTTCACAGCCTCTGAAATCCTCTGCGTTCCACTGGATGAGGTCAAAAATGATTCCTTATCTGATAACTACACACAGCATATTTCTCTCCTCACTCTTCTCTGATGGTTACTTTGAACTTTGATCTGCACCATGTCTAGATGCCTAAATGTACTCAGATATGTGATTGACTGATTTGTTATTTTTGGTTAACAAGGAATTAAAAGCGACCAATAAGCTTATGTTTTGTGACTAGTAGAGTCAAAAAAGTTTGGAAAATGCAACTTATTTACATTTTTCATGCATGCTTCCTGAAGCTAAAACATTCTGCTGCTTACTTGCTATGATAGTTTAGTGTCATATCTATATTGTTCTCTGAATATGAACGGTCATATTTATGATTCCACAGTTTTTTGTACCATAAATGTCATAAAAGAAGCATTGTATGTGACAGGGGTCTGGGATCATTTCTTTCCAGCTTGCATGCTAGAGGTCAACAGTCTTTACCAGAGCAATCAGTTCACTGTATCCATCCAGGTCTGGTTGGGTCATTAAGATGAAACATGTCACTGCACAAAGGCCTGCTGTAAAACGCTAATTAACTGGCTTCCTTAAATTCTACATTTTTCCAGCTTTCATGAAGCTGACAGGATCCAGAGATTTTGGTTGTGGTTTAAACAAAGTTTCATTGTTTAACATCTGAGGGTCCAGATTTAGCCAGTGTCCTTAGCGTAACTTGAGAAATGTTATAAATGATGTGTTTGTTGTAAAATTGACATTTTTTATATTTTATTAGAACTGATTTCACTGAACATGGAAGAAGCAAGTGCAACAAGTGCAGCATGCAAGTGATGAGCAAAGTAAACATTAAATGTTTGAAAAGCATCGATAAACAGGGTTACAGAAATCAAGTGTTTTAATCTTTTGAGTATTTCAAATGGACCAATCAATCAGCAAGTGGTCAAAACAGGGACATTTTTCCTTAAGGTGGTTTGATCGCTGATACTCAATAAAAAATGGACAAATCTGGAGCATTAAAAGCTCTGAAAAAAGCCACTTTCTATTCTGTAACAACATTTTAAAGAAGCCTAGCTGACTGCAATCAGTTTTCACCACTTTTCCTCCTCTAGCTCCAAAAAATGGGAGTAAAATAAATTGTGCGTTCACTTCTGCATCAGAACCATCACTACTGCTACACCTTAATGCTGGAACTCACCCTTAACTCTCCCTCAAAGTGGATTCACTCTCAACTCTGCATCAGTTGCATTAAAATAATTATCTTTCACATTAATATTGTCAGGGCCAGCTCTTTGACTACGCCACTAACTGCTAAAGCTTCTGTAGCAACCCAAAAGAAACAAAGTAAAAATGAAAGACATCATGAAATAAATAATAGAACCCTGACTGCAGCCCTTTCCTCATACTCTGTATTGAAAATAGAAATTCTAGTAAAATAAAAAATCTCTGGTTGTTCCTCATTCTGACGGATCTCTCACTTCCACCAATCAAACGCTCCAGAAAGAAAAACTGAAGTCACCTACCAATGTGCCACAACCAGCTGATCCAATGTAAGTTGGTAGAGGAATGTTGAAGCTGAAGTTACCCTGTGACCTGCACTGTTTGTGTTTTTCGCCTTAAAAAGCTGTGAGCTCACACTAGAAATGCTTTGAATGACTTCACCATTTTAGAAAACCAACAGAATCTATTAGTGAATAGATTCAGCTTTGTATTATTATGAAAAGGTTATGAAATAAAACATATTTGATGGTACATATAAGGGCTGCACAGTGGGACAGTTGGTAGAGCTGTTGCCTTGCAGAAAGAAGGTTCTGGGTTCGATTCCCGGTCTTGGTCTTTCTGCATGGAGTTTGCATGTTCTCCCTGTATATGGTGGGTTTTCTCCAGGTACTCCGGTTTCCTCCCACAGTCCAAAAACATGACCATCAGGTTAATTGGTCTCTCTAAATTCTCCCTAGGTGTGTGTGTGTGTGTGTGTGTGTGTGTGTGTGTGTGTGTGTGTGTGTGTGTGTGTGTGTGTGTGTGTGTGT
>CAEGAF010146708.1:0-27295 GCA_903067075.1 Micropoecilia bifurca
CAGACGCTGCCCCAATCCGCCTGTCGATCTCCCGCTCCCTTCTTCCCTCATTCGTGAACAAGATCCCCAGATACTTAAACCCCTCCACTTGAGGCAGGACGACCCCCCTGACCCGGAGAAGGCACTCTACCCTTTTCCGACTCAAGTTCAGACATTTTTTTAAAAATGCACACTTTTATTTCTATGACAAGCCTGCAGCAGGCTTTGCTTTCTGATTTGTTTGAGATTATACAGTAAAGGTGAAGCCTTCATATGCTGCTTTATTTTTTTTTTAAACTGTGTTTTGTGTTTAACTTTTTCCTTTGAGCTTTCCCAGCTTCATTGTTTCACACTTTTTCTGATTACTAGTTTCCTGATTTATGCCTCAACTTCTGTTTTTGGCTTTTTATATCCTGAAGCATTTTGTTTGTCTTTGTGAGCATCAGTTTTTATCCTCTGACGGTTGGACAGCTGGATCTTTTGATGTCGTGCCAAAACTGTGCAAACCACGCTCCTAAGAAGCTAATCAGGGCGTTTGATGAATTTTAATTAAAATGCTTGGATCCCAAGGGCGATGGCATAAAGTAGAAATAAAATAAAGTGCCACTTTTAAATGAAGAGAAATGAATGAACATTTGATGTCATATTTTACCATTTTAACCAGTTGTGGCACATTTCCAATTCAGGAATCTTTTCCAGGAAACGCGATAGTTTTCTGGACTCGTTTAAACGATTGAAATTACAGTAAGGATGAAAAACTGGGTTTCTATAATCTAGAGGTTTTATTCTACTTTGATTATTGGAGTGATGTGGAAACAAACTCCAATTAAGAAAATACATTTTGAATTTTACTGTAAAATTATTTGTTTAATCAATTCATACAGAAAGAAGAAAAAATAATTGCATTATTTATTGTTAAAGGTAACAGGAAACAGTATCAGCAGGTCAAACCTTTACAGAGTGGAAGATCAGAAATTAGCCACAACCTCTCCGATTTGTGCATTTGTATTTACAAATTTCCTTGATATTTGTATGTTTTAATGTTTATTTCAGATTGTAGCCTCTGTGAAAATATCAGAAGTTATGACTGTAAAGCACGAGATAGTAATCCAGACCAGATCTCCTGTTTATTTCTGTTCTCTGCCTCCAAAGTAGTAGCATGCATGTAGTAAAGGTTGGCTGTTTTTACTCATTTTTTAGACTATTACCGCTGTAACTAAATCATAAATTAATGACTTGTCTGCCTCTGTTCCTGCCAGAGGCGTTGCTGTCTCCTCTGCTGAATGAAGATCAGACTTAGGCGATTAAATGTTGTTGCAAACACAAACAAGTTTGCTATTCCAGTTTGCAGTTGGTAGTTAACCAGGTAGGAGGTTTTAGTGCACTCATTGGTTTCTGTCTTGTCTGAGTGTCTGCAATGGGGAAAGTATACAACAAACTGAGCAATAAGGATGCTAAAACTTTATTTTCACTTTTGGTATGTTTTCATTCTTTTGGAAAACTAAAATGTGTTTCCTTTCAGAGTACTCTGATTGTTTTGTTGACAAACTACTTCCATTGAAATTCTTGTTAGAATTGAGGCGTTTTATCAGAACCACAAACCATTTCTCCTTGGAGATATTAAAAGTCTGCAGAAAACATCCCTCGCTTTCTGTCAATACTTTTCTAAACGTTTCGGTGTGGTTGTGTGCTCTGAAGCCTGAGCTGCCGGTGTGTCGAACAAACACCAGCATGTGAAAGAGACGCTTTTTCAGGGTATGGAAAACAGGCGTGGGTTGATAAAGTTCCTCTTTTGTCACCCCTGCAGGCACCTGTACTTCCTCCAGATCAGGAGCGACATCAGGGAAGGACGGTCAGTTGTCCCGCTTCACATTGAGCGCCTCCTCCTCCTCCTTGGCGCTCAGTATTTGTTTAGCTGTGGAGCGTGCGATGTGTAATCACAGTGTCTGATTACAGGTTGCAGTGCCCGCTGAGTGCAGCTGTAGTGCTGGCTTCTTACGCTGTGCAGTGTAAGTCCCGTCTCTCCTCTAAAAGAGAAAATGAGATGATTAATGAGGCAATGATAGCTGCTTGAGTAATTACTCCTGGGAAGCTGCTCTCAGTACTGTTATTAAGCAGCTTTCTTACAGTAGATGTTGGGATACACAGGTGTGTGCAGGCGGGGTTTTATGTCTCCCTGTGGGATGCTCAGTGTTTGTTTCCATCACCTGCAGCGGAGATGGGGGATCACTGTCCGTCCAGACAGCCGGGGTACCTCTCGAAATGCCACTTCATTCCTGAACAGGACAAAGACTTTGTGTCTAAAGTGGAAGACCTGCATCCACAGCACAAGTGAGTTTGGTGCCTGTGGTTGAAAAGAACGGCAGGTTTGTTGCACAATTGCTGTTGTGGTATGTGACTGCGTGTGTGTTCCTAGGGGGCTTAAGCAGAGCGAGGCGGAGCTGTGTTTTCTCAACACCGCACGGACGCTGGAGCTGTATGGAGTGGAGCTGCATGCTGCCACGGTAATGCTGTTACTTTAATTATGCTGTGGCTTAGTAAGCACACCTTCTTGTTTTCTTAAGTTAATAAATAAGAGGAGGGTTTTCCTGTTTGTTTAAGATTCATCGCCAAAGCTCCACCAATTAAACAAAAGCTTTTGGTTTATCGTCCAAGAACTTTGGCACTCAAATGAAAACTCCTTGAATTAGTCGACAACAATTAAAAACTGAATCTAAAGCAATTTTTAATCTCAGTCCTTCTGTCTCTCAGGACACCATCAATACGCCTCTAATGGTGGGTTTGGCCTCCAGTGGTGTTGCAATGTTCTGCAATATGATTTGCTCCAGTTTCTTCCCCTGGTGAGTAACTCCGCCGCTCAACATTCAGCTTGTTTTTGCATTTCCTTCCAGTAAATCTGACGCTTTTCATGCAGGGGAAACATCATCAAGATATCTTATAAGAGGAGACGCTTCGTTGTACACCTGAAACGTAAACATGTGAGTCTCTGACTTTGTGAAAACGTTTCTGCTGGTTCAAAGATACAATCAGAATGAATGGAGTTGTTTCTGTGTTTTTAAAAATCCATTGTTAATGTGTGTAAAATGAACTAAAATGCAGTTTGAGGTTTTTGCACAGTTTGAAAAGTTCTGACTTATTTCAGGTCTGAATAAGTTTAAAAAATTACAAAAATTGACAAATATTGGTATTTACAGACTTTATTCCCCAACATGTAGGCATAAAGATCTGTCTGTTCACCAGACATCCATCCTTTTGTTCATTTATTTATTCATTTGTTCATTATAGGGCTGCAGCTAACAAATATTTTAGTAATTGATTATTCTGATGATTAACTGGACACAAAATTGACACATTTTACAGATTTTTCATTTCATCACATAGGCTCTTTTGTTAAACATGAAATAAACATTTAATTGCTAAAAATGTAACAACATAACCTTCCTTTGCATTTGAACCAAGTGAAGTTAACACTGTGACACTTGAGGATCTTGGGCTTGGATATATTATATCTTGAATGCAAAATGTTTATTTACTTTTGTACTGTTTGTTACTGCTTTGAATATATTATTTTTTAAGCAAATGTCATTTTTATTGAGTCTGTAAACTCCAGTTAACTGTTAATTGATTGCTAAATTAGTTCATAATTATTTCAATAATTGATTAATCACAATTAATTATGATTAATTATGATTGATTCAACCGTAATCTGTTATTATTTTGTCTCTCCATCAGTCTCTGAGTATCTTCTTTTGAGAGAGTATGATGTCTTAACATGAAAAACACGTTGAACCATGTTGTCTTTTATTTGCAGCAAACTTATCTTCTGTTGCAAAACTGAGACGATGTGAAAAGACTCATAACTCTTTGAGTTGCAGGGGGAAACCCAAGACTGTGAGGTGTCTCTAAACCTGCCCTGCCCCAAGACGTGTAAGAACTTATGGCGGTCCTGTGTGGATCACCACTCCTTCTTCTCCTCCAGCCGGACTGCCAGGAGCCCCAAATACAGCAACAGCACGGTTAAGGGCTACAAGCAGCTCATAACGCAGCATCTGGGCCTGAGCAACAGTAAAACTGAGGAGTGAGCTTTCGATTTATCCCACATATTCGCTGGTTCTGCCCTTGAAATCTGCTGCTTTCTGAACATTCGACTCTGTCGTGGCAGAGGTCCGGTGTGCCAGAGGGTCGTAGGGGGGATGGTGTGGAACCCGGTTCTGCAGAGGTCTATTTCGTCAGAGCATCTCGAGACCAAGAGTCTGCCCTCCAGATCGCCGCCATCAACCCCCAACTGGTAAAACTGCTGCTACTAACCGCAGCAAAGATTTTCTCTAAAATAAAAATAAACACAAAAAAGGCTCAAGCCACACATCCGATGTGTTGGTGCGGCAGGAGAAGTCCCCGAGTTCGCCATGAGATCAGAAAGCCTCGTCCGTCATCGGTGGAGCTCAGCACGGACCTGAAAGACATGTCAGAGGGGGAGGATGTCTTCTACACGTACAGGGCCTCTGTGGGCAGCAGCAAGGACAGCGAAGGAGATGCATCGCCTCATCGGTCAGTAGCCCATGTTCCTGTGTCCACGTCTTTTTTGGGATTTTATGTTTTAGACTCCACAAGCTAGGGATGTTTCTAAGGATGCACCAATTGCTTTTAAAAAGCCTGTCCTGCCGATTCCGATTCTGGCTGATAGCAATTTTTGTTCGTCTGAAATGTTCCTGAATGTGGCAAGAAAGTTGCTGAGCTGGAAACAATTAGATGACTATTGCTTTTTGCAAATGTGCAGACATGATATGGTTGCTGAGGTTGATAAAATCCATGGATAAGACTGGCTTCACATTTCAGTATCGGCCAATAGCCGATCCCCCAAAATGAAGGAAATCGGTCGGTTTCTATTTATTTCTAAATGAAAACATTAGAAAAGGCAGATTTACATTTGTTTTCATTCTTCTGTTCATCAGTACTGCTAAATAAATTGGTCAAAGCGACTCGTCCCTGCAGAATTCACTTAATTAGTAAACGTCATTTAGTATTTATATCAATATTACACAGCTATCCTCTGAAAATGCCAACCTTTAGAGAACATTAGTGAACAAACGGCATCATGAAAATCAAGGAATGCAGCAGAAATGCTAAAGACGCTACATACAAAACTTGCTACATACAAAACCTGTGTGATGGAAAAACTGCACCCTGAACTCACCATCCCCATTGAGAAACATGATGCTGGCAGCATCATGTCTTTCTAACGGCCTAGTCGAGAATCTGAGATAGAGATATTGCCATTCACAGATGCTCTCAATCTGACTAATCTTGGGTTATTTTGTAAAAAAAAAAAAATGTAGAGAGGTCCCTAAAGACTAGCAGCAGTAACTGCTCACCATTTTCTCCTTCAGCTTTTCTGAGTGAAATATTTTGAAAACCATGTTTTATTTTTCTATCTTTAACATAAAGTAACAATAAAAACATGGAGGCTTGTGATGAAACATAAGAAATTTTTCAGGGGATAGGAGTGTTTTCTTTTTTGTTTTTTTTTCAGAGCACTGAAGTTAAAATCAGCTGACCTGTAATGAACCATGTAGCTGCAGAGTCATTTTTAATATTTTATGTCTTCCAGCTTTTCAGGTCCTAACAGTCAAGGATCTGGTGAGGGTTTGTTGCAGGCTGAAGACAGCATCGGGGAAGAAGACAGCGCGTTCCACAACAATAAGGTTTTTCTTTTTCACCTCAGGACTTTCCGATTTCTGCATTTTCCCTTCACTCTCTGCACATTCATGACAAGTTTTTTGTGCAGGATGCTCTTGGTGACGGCGACCTGATGTTGATATGCATCACTCCAGACCACGAGGGGAAATTTGGCTTTAATGTGAAAGTATGTCTCTGTCCTCCTTACACACTGCATATACATTTTTTATGATTATTTGTTCCTCTGATGAAATTGTTGAACTCCTCCCAGGGTGGAGTGGATCAGAAGATGCCTCTGTCCATATCTCATGTTAAACCGGACTCCCCGGTAAGAACATTCTGATATGTTTTTGACGCTTTGTTACAAAAACAGTGGACAAATGGTAGCATATGGTTTTATTTTAGGTTGTATTATACATATTTTTGCAAAAATACCACAAAACAAGAGATTCTTTTGGAAAGTCTTTAAAGTTTTTCCTTCGTATGGATTGGAAAAAGTTATAAAACCATTCAGACTCAAACCACATCTCACTCAGATAGATTGTATCCAACTGGAGGGAATTCAAGGCCATTGTGGCTCTCCTGAGGAGTCTCTGGCCAGCAAAGATCACTGCTGTGCAATTTGCAGCAAGGTCAAAGAATAATCCAGGATTACATCTAAGAAACCAAAGAGCTCTCTCACATTCTGTAGTGTTAATGTTTGGCTCTAAAATCAGCAAAACGCTGAACAACAACTTTGTGTGAAAGTGATAGAAGACGAAAGCAACAGCACTACAGGGGGAAATAATGATGCCCTTTTTTTAGCTTGTCTAAAATGTTTGTCCATACACAGAAAAGATTTTGTAGAATTAAATGTTTATAAGAGTTTATATTGATTATTACTGATTTTTTTTGTTTGTTTTTTATATCCCTGCACTACTTTCAAGCTCATGGCTTGACTTTTCCTGTTATCCACAGTTTTTACTCCACGCCGTTATTTATTGGCAAGTTTGACACAGAGGCCAAACCTTAAACTGCTGCTGCTGCTGAGTCAGTTAGTCTAAAGGTTGTTGCTGGGTAACCACACGTTGCCCAGCAAGTTGTTGCTAGGTAACCAAAGAGTGAGCCACCATTCTTTCTCTCAGCTGGCCAGAGATGTTGAGCGGCTAAAGTATTTTATCTGCCTACAACCCCCAGAATGCTGTGCGGTTCTGGCTCAGAGCTCAGTTTGGACAGCTTGCTATTAGCATAAAATTACACTTTTTCTGTTGTAAAAAGCAACACATTAATGTAAAATATTACAGCACCTGGCTTTGAATTTAATTTCACAAAAACTTTTTTCAGAAGGACAAGCTGACAGTTGGTTTTTAATTCAGCGTTTTGGGAAAACTGAACATGATATTTAGAAATCCTGTCCATTATCCCAGCAGAAACATTAAGAAAAGACCTGAATGAGAAGCTGATGACAGGAATGCTGTTGTTGGGTTTTTTTCAGGAAATATCTGATATCTGTAATTGCAAAGAAAAGTTTCTGTTACCAAATTAAAGTTTAGTTTTTCTGATGTATTTATGTCATGAAATAAAATACAAACTAATTACTTAAAAATCACACAATTTGAATTTCTAGATTTCTGTTTTCCATCACTCACAGTTGAAATAACCAACGGTAAAAATTAAGTATTTATATATTCTTTGTAAGTGGAAAAACCTGCAAAATTGGCAGCATATTAAGTACCGTATTTTCCGCACTATAAGGCGCACCGGATTATAAGGCGCACCTTCAATAAATGGCCTATTTTAAAACTTTTTTCATATATAAGGCGCATAGAATAGACCCTTCAGTTTGTTCTGTACTCTGTTATTACACATCCACATTTGTAAAGAAATGGTCCCCGAGTACTTTATATAGTAGCTGCCCCAGTCATTGTTTCACTCACGGTGTTGGTGTTGCGATATTGTGCCCAACTGCTTTCTGGGTAACACAGACCAACCNGGCGGCTGCTTACCGTAGTTGCTAGACCTGTTGTGGCTCAATATTGGTCCATATATAAGGCTCACCGGATTATAAGGATTATCGGCTTTTGAGGAAATTGAAGGTTTTTAGGTGCGCCTTATAGTGTGGAAAATACGGTACTTGTTTTTCCCACTGTGTGAGACATCTGTGTGTTAATATGGTCCTGTGACCCAAAACCTGCATTTCAATGGCATGTTTTCTTTTCTTTCCCATTTTGAAGAGTGGCTAAGAGAAATTGCCTTGTTGCAGGTCATAGTTCTAGCCCAGGTAAACAGAAGGTTACTCACAAAACAAAAATCCTAGAGCTATGGTCAGTTAAAAAAAAGTCGAGAGCAAAAAATGTTTAATTTATTTGATGGGAATTGATGACTGTTGATTTTTCTTAACCTGAGATTATCCTTTAAATGAAAAGTAGGACAATTAAAAATATGCTTATTCGTTCTTTTGGAGGCAAACTAAAGTCACTAATAATTTCTTGTCTGCTACCTTAAATTTGATTTAAAGCTTGTGCGTTGTTTCTTTTAGGCCGGTCGATCTGAACCCAGACTGCAGGAGGGCGACCTGGTCCTGCTCATCAACGGTCGGGACATTTCCGAACACACACACGACCAGGTCGTCATGTACATCCGAGCCAGCCGAGAGTCTCATTCCAGGCAGCTGGCTCTGCTCATAAGACGTAAAGGTGTGTAGCAATGAGAGCAAAGTGCTGAGATGGAAGGAAAAATGCAAATGACTGCTGCTCACAGCCTTGGACTGTCCTCGTGATCCAGGTTCGGGCCGAGTCATGCCTCAGCTGCAGCTGTCGTTCGCAGCCCTCTCGCTCACCATCCCACCACAGGAGAACAAGCCTCAGTCACCGGGTCAGCTGGAGCGGGTCACCACGTTGGAGGAGTCCATGAAGCAGCTGGAGAGAGGGATACAGTCTGGCACGCTGTCCTTCCATTTTGAGGTATTTTGTTTGACATGTAGAAGCGTTTTAAGTAGCGATGCACTGGTTCCATTTGTTGTGGCTAAGATCTACATCTCATCCCCTTATATTCTTGCATATTAAGACCTATTATTCTTCCTTGAACATGTTAGGATATGTCTATGGACTACAAAACATGTTGATCACATTTTTTGCACAAAATCATTCTTAAATCATCTCAGTCTGGTCAGGTCTGCCTATTTGAGCTCCTTTAAGGGCATCTTGTCACTTTAAATCCAAATAAGCTGCTGCTGGACACATCCCACAACTCAACGTTTACACTCACGCATGAAAATGGCTGCAAACTTATGCACAAGTGTGTGCCGTACATCTTTGAAAAGCAAAAGCAGAGCTTCCTGCACAACCAACAAGAATGCAGCAAGTGGTTTCTGAATATTAATTCAACAACAGCAGCAGATATTGTACAGCACATGCAATGGTTCAATCAGCTGAACAAATGTGCTGGAGCGTCTTGGGTTGCTAGGTGGTAGGCTGAGCTTGACTGGGGTTGCTAGGTTACGGCCCAGTGGCCTTCAGTTGTGAATTAAGAATTTTCCACACACCAAAAATCAGTAACCTATTGCCAAAAATGCCTGGGTGTTTTGTTTTAAACAACTTTAGACATAAAAAGAAGTCAAGAAAAGTGAATGTATAAATGCAGCATACGTTCTTGACTCAAAAGAACTAAAAAGAGAGAATTTTACTCTTATCAGCCTTCCTTTTATCTGATGAAAGGCCCTCTCTCTCTTTTAGCCATCATGTCTACAGTCTTGATACATCGTACAAAAGCTTCTTTTTAGATCGCTCCTTGCATCTCTGGGCTTAATCTGACTTCATTTTGAACGTCTCAGGCATGTCCAGGCCAATCAAACCTAAAATCAGCTGATTTCTCTGAGCCTCTCTACATCTAAAGTGCTGCTTTTAGGACAGATGTTCGCCCTAATCTTCAGCTGGATCCTGTTCATAAAAGCAGCAATGACCTTGAATGTTTCTAATTCCTGTGTGTGTATGTTTCTGTGTGTATTCACATGCATGTTTGCGTGCGTTTGCATGCTTGTAATTCCTAGAATTTATACAAGAGGAAGCCTGGTCTGTCCCTTAGCTGTGCACGGCAACCCGAGAACCAGGAAAAGAACCGCTACCGAGACGTTTTGCCTTGTAAGTGCTCCTTGCTGCGTCTGCGTGCCTGATTGCTTTCGCTCGTCCCCCTGCTGTGCCCGGATCCCGCATGTTAGGCTTTGAGAAATTTAATTTTGACAGGTCTGTTCTGAAACCTCACCAACTGCTGCTCTTCTCTGCTTTCAGACGACGACACCCGAGTGGTGCTGCTGGGGAAGGAAGACTACATCAACGCCAGCCACATCACGGTGAACATCGCTCATCTGAAGCTGCCTCCCATTCTCTGTCTCTTTTAGTGTAAACTCATCCTGTTCATCTTGTGTGTGTGTGTGTGTGTGTGTGTGTGTGTGTGTGTGTGTGTGTGTGTGTGTGTGTGTGTGTGTGTGTGTGTGTGTCTCTTAGGTGGCACCCAATGAGTCTGGAGTGTGTTTACGTTACATTGCTACTCAAGGTCCACTTCCACAGACCTGCACTCACTTTTGGCAAACCGTATGGGAGCAACAGACGCACACCATCATCATGCTTACGACCCTAACAGAGAGGGGACGGGTACAACATGCTTTGTTTTTGTTTTTATAAGCCACCGTTTTGCACAAACGTCTTCAAATTACGCAACTGAATATCAGCAACACGTTAACATAGCAATTAGTGCAGCACAACTGGCAAATTATTACATGCTGTGTCAGGTTTAATTTTGATTACAGCGATTAGAGGGGGTTCAGTGGCGATGTTTGCACACAGCAATGATCCGATGGCTCAGTTGTGAGTAATTACAGGATTTCACACCGTAAAAGAATGGCTGAGCGCGAGCCAGATGCCGATGAGATAAATAATCCGACGCAGAGGAAGAACAAGAGCGTGCCTCTGTCTCAGCTTTCTTGTTGCTTGGAAACCAGATGTTCTCATTAATCGATCATTGTGTCTGGATCTCGTCAAGTGTCCGGGAGTTTCCCCTCACTGCATGCGCCTACGTACATATGCATCAACGCTAAGCTCTCCACCTGTTGCCGCTGATGAATTGCTTTTGTCTGCTGGCCGCCCTGTGGATCAGCGCAGGCTTTCTGAATATGAGCTTGATTTCCTTAGAGTGGAGCGCAGCTGCTGCAGCAGCAAACTGTTTCCTGTTACTCATGTCCAGAGTTGGACAGTAACTGGTAACATTTACTCTGTTAAATTTAGTTGAGTAACTTTTTAGTAAATAATTTACTTTTAGGAGTATTTTTTCTGTACTGTACTTTTCACTTTTACTTGAGTAATTTTGTCCTGAAGTATCGCTAGTCTTATTTGAGTAAAATATCTGGATGCTTTACACCCTTTGAGTAACTTCATTTAAAGAAAAACAAGTCTGTTTTAACCAGAAACCATCTTGGGTTGCTACGTGATGAGGTGAACTCGGGTAGGGTTGCTAGGTAACAGCGCAGCGTGGCCTAACAATCAGGAGGTTTTCAAAACGGCAATAAACATTGGCTTATTGCCAAAAAAAATGGCAATAAGTGATTATTTTTAAAAGCTTGGGCTTTGTTTTTAGAAGCAATTGCGACTCAAATAAAGAATAAAAATTTGCAAAATGTGACTTTTATTTTCCCCCACTTTAAAGTTTCCTAAGTTTTATATTGAAAGAAATTGATTTAGAAAATAAAATATGTTGCCTGATGTTATTATTATTTTGTAATTGTTATTTATATTATTTTTATTTTCATCCTTAAAACACCAAAATTTCCTCATAACTTCATATTTTGGTCTGTCTGGTGTAATTATTAAATTTAAAATGACAGATTTTTGATCAGTTATTGATACTTGAATACCCTTTTTACTCTCACTTGAGCAATTTCTCAGATGCACTCACTTTTTACTTAAAAGTAAAAATATAATGAAGTAGTACTATGCTTACTTGAGTAAATTATTTTTTTTTGGCTGCTCATGGCAGGACTAACGCAGTATGTTGGTGATGTCATACGTGTTGCAGACCAAGTGCCACCAGTACTGGCCACATCCGCCGGAGGTGAAGGATTACGGCCACTTGTCGGTGAAGTGTCACTCAGAGGAGTGCAACCTGGCGTACGTGACGAGGCAGTTCACTCTGAGGCACAAAAAGGTAAACCTGATGATAGAGCTGAGATAAGCGGCTGTTCTCATTCCTGAGGGTTTTTAAACCTCTTGATTTGTTCAGGTGGAATATCTTAAACATCAACCTTTTTGATGTTTTGTCTGTAGGGAAATTATGATGTAGAGAGCACTGTTTTTCAGTTTATAGGTCAAATTATAAACTGAAAAATCTCTGACAAATAATCAATGAAGTGCCAGCGCTGAGTGAGAGCAATTTGGATGATTTGTTTTTATTTTTTCTTTCCTTTGAGGTTTTTTTTTTTGTATGAATAATCAATGAAACCATTTTCAGCTGCAGCCCTGGCTGCACACCTGCCTTCATGTCCATGCACATTTCCTCTTGGCATGTTGCAGCAGCGTGTAGCATGTTCACTCCATATGTCACATAACGGCGCTCGCTGCGGGCTGCGGGCTCTCCTGGCACGCTGTCGTTTCCGTGTGGCTGTTTTTGTCTGTGTGCGGGTGAGCCTGTGCACTGTTAGTGTGTCCACCTGATTTTCCACCTCTGTGCCTGCTTGTGGGAGAAATTGGGCAGGTCTTTTTGTGGGAAAGTTGTCTGTCTTATTGTATCAGGGTAGATGATCAGATTAAAGGTGCTAGCTTCCACATCAGCCTTCATGCTGAACAGGTAAATAAACAGATTACAGCCAAGGAGGCATGAAATATGAACACGCGCACACATGCATACACAGATACCGCTGTTTGGGTCCATCTGCTCCTCTGGCGAGGCGAATTAATCCCCGCATGGAATTGCAGGCCACATGCCTATTAAAAACACCAAAGTCAGCCGTTTTCCTTCCCAGTCTTCCTTTGTTTTTTGCTGCGGTCTTTCCCTCTATCCTCTGTTTACATTGCTGCCTAATCTGACTTACTGATCACGTGGTTGTTGACCTGGACTGTTTCCGCCTCACCGGGGTGACATTTTCCAAAGGTTACACATTCATCATGCAAGATTATTGTCACGCAATATTCTAATTGCCTTTTATTTGTGTTTTTGTTTGTAACATCCAGTTAGCTGAAGAGCTTTCAGTCACACACCTGCAGTACGTCGCGTGGCCGGACCACGGCGTACCCGACGACCCCTCAGACTTCCTGCTCTTCATCAGCTCGGTGAGGGAGAGGAGGAAAGCCACAGAGCCGCTGATGGTACACTGCAGGTAACGCACGAGGCTGCGGTTTAGTCAGACTTTCTCCTCTGGCTCTCGTGAACTGAACCCAACGTTTTGCTTTAAATCATCTTCTCAGTGCTGGGATTGGGCGGACAGGTGTCCTCATCACCATGGAGACGGCGCTGAGTCTCATAGACGCGGGTCGGCCGGTTTTCCCGCTGGACATTGTGAAAACACTAAGAGACCAGCGAGCCATGATGGTTCAGACCACGGTACTGAGATTAGAAACAAAAGACTTGATTGTTAAATGAAACTGTTACTCCATGGCTCATTAATTTCTCTACTATGCTGCGTGATGATCACCCCAAGCTGTCTTGTTTCCTGCTGCTTTTTAATGCAGTGTTTATTTATAGGGAGTGTCAAACTCATCAACTCGTATTAAAAATACCCCCACACTAATCCAGGTTTTATTTCAATACACTTCCTTGTAAATCTATTCCCAGCCCTTGAGCACTTCCACACTTTGTCTTGTTGCAGCCACAACCTTTAGTGAATTTTATGTGACACACCAACAAAAGTAGAACATAATTGAGATGTGGAAGGTAAAGATTTGCTCTACTAAAAATCTGAAATGCGTGGCCTGCATTTCTGTTCAGCTCTCTTGAGTAACTGCATTTTATTAGTAGAGCCACATTTCAATGCAACTAAAACTGGAAGTCTTTAATTTATCTAATTCTTCACAATTCTGATTTTATTCTTGAATATTACAAAATTGATGCATGCATTAGCCCTCCAAATACTGCAACCATGCAGCTCTTTCTGATTAGAATATTGGGATTTTAATCGTAATTTCATGCATATCTGAATATTGGTTTTCAACTCAGATTCTGGATTTAGGCTTGGACTCTCATTGGACCATTCTAACACCTCAAAATTATTTCATCTTGATCATTAATATTCTTAGTTATTTGTAATTATTCTGTGCAAAAACAAATGCATGCCACACTTTTCAGATTAAAGTTATAACCAGATATCACCTTATTCCCCTTCCCAGTTATTCACTTTTTTGTGTTGGTTTGTCAAAAAAAACAAAAAAGTATCGATGGTGGTGGTTGCAAGATTAAGATTAAAAAAGATCAAAGTGTATGAAGACATTTTAAGCGAATGCCTATCATTTTTGCAAAACATTTTTTCTTTCATTGCTTTCAGTTTATTATGAGTTAGAAAATAATTATTTTAACTTTTGAGTCAGTTAAAACACCAATGTAGCAGAAATAGTGAGAGTAAAAATGAATTTCATCACATTTTCTTTCTTCTTCTGCTGTGACTCAATTTCTTTGAAAAAAACAACTCTTCTTTGTGGCTTAATAAAGAACTCCTGGAAGAGTGAGGATTTAGTTGCACGCTCAAGGTTTTTCTGAAAAACACCTTCAGCACTTTTCAAAGAAACGGAGGTAAGAAAAAAACCCTGCTTGTCCCTGACTCTCATTAATTCCCAGACTGCTATGCTGATGATGAGGGGCTTTAGTCGAGTATTGGAGGCAGGAAGCCAGGCTCTGTAGCACCTCAGTGAGGGACGGGAGAGTGTTACTCATGCTGGGAAAATTGCAGCTTGTTCCTTTTGGCTTGGCAGCTACCACCATCACCCATATTTTGAAAAAGACCCACAGATCTCCGTCCTCTGATGTGCTGATGAAGACTTCCTCAGGTTCTCCCTCACGTTTTTGTGTATCCGTAATAAAAACACGCAGAGTCAGAGGACATTTATCTCTGTTTATGTTAAGAGTGAAAACATGCCAGACTCAATTTTTGGAACCATTAAAAAACCCCAAACCAACTTTATTTATAAAGCACTTTAAAACAACCACAGCTGATACAAAGTGCTGTACATTAAAATACAAAGAAAAAAGATAGATATGTGCCTTTTTGCCAGTTTCATAATATCCCACTAAAATAATCCTGAGAGTCTCTAATGGCGTGATTTTCAGAATTTGTTTTTCTGCCTTTACAGGCTGTGGTGGCAAAATAAACTCAGACCCAACGTGCACCAGGTTTTTACTTTAAAATATCATGGCATTTCAAAGAGCTCAGGATTTTGTGCCCTCTTACAAAATGCTCAGGGTGTTTAAACAACAAACAGGCCCGCAGCCTCACAGATCTTCCACCGTGTTTGACTATAACCACACTGGAGTGTTTCATAACTTTAATCTCATCCTGTAAAAGTACCAGTGGAGGTTGGAACCTATTTACATTTGTGATTCTAAGAAATAAACATTGTTTTATGAAGATGGCTCCAGTTTAGTTCCCTCCTCCACCGATGCACATAGACACAACAACAATGCCGACATTTTATACCCATGTATTTAAAATACAACATATGCTGGGTGGGGGATTTTAGAATTGATGTACGTCCATAAAAATTATCTTCTTTTTTTTCCAACAATTCTCTGAAGTTATAAGCTGGTCAGTCCTGGGAAGATTCACTCCTGTTCAATGTTTTGCCCCACTGTAGTTCTCTGGAGCCTGAAAGCCTCAGAAATGACTTTATAACCATTTTCCAGACAGAAATATTGTAGATTTTGTTTCTAATGTGTTCTTTGATATCTTAAGGTCAGAACATGACGTGTTGCTTTTAAAATCTTGTACCCTATATTTCATGTTGTCGCACAAGGTCTATTTTCTTTTTTCTTTATGTCAAGACGTAATCAGTGTTGCTAGAAAATGTGATTTAATTGCACTTAATTCCGGATGTAACAATTGGGCAGTAAAACCATCACAGGGCTGCAGAACTGCATCTGAGAACATTATCAGGTTGTAATTTTTTAAAACTTTTTATAGAGAAGTTTTAGAAATACACAAAATGTCAGGGGATGGTTGTAGATCCCCTGATGTGGTGCCAAGTTAAATATCCAAACATCCATCAAAGG
This sequence comes from Micropoecilia bifurca, assembly GCA_903067075.1. Taxonomy (NCBI): domain Eukaryota; kingdom Metazoa; phylum Chordata; class Actinopteri; order Cyprinodontiformes; family Poeciliidae; genus Micropoecilia; species Micropoecilia bifurca. The sequence continues at coordinate 15,877 of CAEGAF010146708.1, forward strand.
ATGGATATGAATATTTAAATGTAATGACTTTCAGATCCTCTTTTTCTGCTCTTATTAAACAGTTGGACAAGTTGACATTACATTTGTTAAGACACGTTTTGGTCTTTTTTCCATTTTATTATTTAGCACATTTAGATATTTTCATACACATCAACTTAAAAAAAATATTCTTTTTGTGAAGGTTTGCAGATACACAAAGGTTTTAGACTTATTTGAAGCACAAAAAACCCCTAAAAAAATCAATGATCAAATGACATTTCATAAGTTTTATTGCCCATTCTTCCAACTTCTCATATTATGGTGTTTCTTCTTGTTTAGTGCCAGTTCCAGTTCGTGTGTGAAGCCATTCTTCGAGTCTACAAAGAGAAAGAGGAGAAATCCAAAGCACCGTAATCCGAATCGACGGCAGGACCAAACAAGACGCGCTGCTCTGCCTCTGTTAACAGGAGGGACTTCTGCAGAGATCCAGCAGATTAAACTCCGCCAGGCTTATAGCGCTGGAACATGCACTGGATAATGAGAGTGTAACAAGCTTCAGAGCACAGCTGTCTGCGAGGAGAGGGAGAAACAGAGTACGAATATTAAACCTAGTTGGCCTTAGTTTATGCTAAAAGGTACATTAAGCTTATAGAGGCTGTGGTCTCCATAGAGACCGATGTAGGACTGACGTGAGCTGCTAATTTCTGTTCAAGAGGCTTCTCAGGAGCGACACTTCGACTTGTTAAGCTACATGTGCCTTAGACCGAAGCTTCCCAATCAATGAGTCCATCAAGGGCAGCAGACGCCGAGTCAGAGGGCTGTGATGTGTAGTTTATCTCCGACTCCTGAGATGAGGAGCAGCGGCGACTTCAGATGGCTGCAGCAAGTATCAGGTCAAGGAGGGAGCAGAGCTGTTTCTTGACTGCCAGAGGATCACCAGATTTACTGTTCATCATGTTTTAAATTATTCAAACTCTAAATAAACTCACTGATTTATACAGATGGTTCTTCTTCATCATTTCCTCCATTTGGAAAATGGGAGCTCTGACCAAAGTGTGGTGGTGTCCTTATGCGGCACTATGACACTGAAAGCGTCATAAAAAAGCTCAAAGTATTGAGATGTGATCAGATATTAGATTAAGAGAAGCTATTACAAAATGAAATGCTAGTTTTAGAACTGCAGTGTCCTTGTAGCTTCATAAAAATCGTGCCAGTTTGGATTAATTATACATATTTTAGAGTTTGTGTGTTATAATGCAATCTTGCTATGGTCATATTTTAGTCTGCAGTGTAAAATTAATTCATAATCCTGACCAATGAGTCAGTAAATGAATAGATTGTAAATAATCTCTCCCTCCTGAGATTAGATCATTTCCAAATGGAAAATACCTGTAGAAACTCAAAATACATGCAGAAACTCATGCAGGTTTATAGGTAGTTTTTATTTATGTTTTAATTAAACATCTTGAAAAGAAAACTTCACGCTTTTTTACGTCCCTGAGTTATAAATATAAGACGAGTTGTAGGACTGACCTTTATATAATTACTGCTCTTCTAAATTATTAAAGGGATTTTAATATACTGCTTATCAAGAAAAAAATGGTAACCTAATGTTTTTTTCTAAAGTAGAAAAACTGCTGAAAAATATTAACATGTCTAGAAAAATTAAAAATATTGTACATCAAAATATATTTTATTTAAAGTTAAACATGTTATCTTATTAAATGCATTTTCACTTGTGTTATTTTTTGTTTAGATCCTTCACAAATGTATACTGACTTGAATTTGATCCATTATCTATTTATGTGGTTCCATTTTTAAATAAAATCAGACAAGTATTTTTTTTTTTACAATTTGTGGCACTTTTGGACCTCCATACTTGAATTTATTTATTCTTGTTCGTTTTATTTTCCGTCTGTATTTTCAAAGATATGCAGCCACAGATGAGAAAAATGAAAAAAAAAATTACCAATAATGTTCATAATGATAAAAATGCTCCTTCCTGAGGTTTTTTTTTGGGGGGGAGGGGGGAGGGCGGGCCTCTCGGTCGGGCCCTTGCCGTCCAGGTGGGGTCCCTGGCAGACAGGTGGCGCTGGTTGCTTGGTTCTCCTGGGTCGGCCCGTCGGGAGGAAAAGAAGTTTGTTCTGCGCGGCGCTTTTACGCAGGCGCAGATCGTGCTGTTTGTCCAGTTTCGCTGGTTGACTTTTACCTGTGAGGTAAACTGGTAGTTTCGGTTCAGCGGCGGAGGAAGGACGCTGCAGCCATCAGCTCGGTTCGGTCCCGAGGTGTGGAGGCTTCCCCGTCGTCCTCCTCCTCCTGTCTGCTCCGGTGTGTCTCAGGGTCCCCGCCGCGGAGCCTCGGACCGGGATTTCTCCAGGATTTTAGAGTCGGTGCGCAACAGCGAGGAGGAGGCAGGTGGACGGACAGGACAGGACGAGGGGGAAGAAGAGGAGGAGGAGGAGGACAAGAAGGAGGAAGAGGAGTCCAGCCGTTCACTCCGGACCCAACGAGTGGAAATCAACTGGTTGGTTTAATCTGGTTCAGTTTTATTAGTATGCGGCTGGAGCCCCACTGCTGCTGACAGGCAGCCCTGAAGTCTCCTCCAAGCCTGCTGAGTGACTCCTCGCCCCGGGGAGGACGTGGGGAAGGAGGCGGACCGCAGCGGCCGCCGCGAGGGGCAGATTTCACGGACACACCGCGGACCCGGTCGCCCTCTGGATCAGGAAGATGATGGGCTTTCTGCGCCGGACGTTCAGCCGCCGCTCCCGCTTCCAGACGATAGAGAGGGACGAGCGGGACGGAGGAGGGGTGACGGGGAACCCCCTGCTGCTGCCCCACCAGCAGCAGGTCGTCCACGCTCCCGCCGTGGTCAGCGGGGGAGCCACGGTCCACATCCCGGCGGCGGGGACGGCGAAGAGCACCATCACCTGCCGCGTCCTGCTGCTGGACGGCACGGATGTCAGCGTGGATTTACCTGTGAGTGTTTACCGAGAGGCAAAGCTCGGTCAGTGTGTGTCAAGGTGGGGTCCGGGGACACTGTAGGGTCCTTTAAGGTCTTCTTGATGGTCTCCTTAAAGGATTTTTTTTAAAATTACATGGTGAAAGTTAGGCTTAAAATAATTTTGATTAATTTATAAGACGGTAAACAGAGATTCATGAACTTTGAGCGCAAGCTACCAATAAATCATCCCAGTTAAAGATGTGACCTTAAATATGACCCACTTGAATTATCTGTCACTCATTCACAACTCTAAAGCCTTAAATATAAAAACAACACAGGAAAGTTGTACTTTGGGATGTCATTTTGTTGTTAACTCTAAGATTGAACACCAACCACTCGCCCTCTCATCGACTTCCTCCTTCTTGAATTTTTATTGCGGTTAGCAAACAACTTAAGGTGCATTACTGCCACCTTCTACATTAAAGCATGGACCACATGTTATATTTTTTCCCCAAAAAAATCTGTTCTTCTTAAAAATGTAAAAATTAGAGGTTGTTTGAAAGGAAATTAATATCAAGGACATGTCCAGATCTATCCAGATCTGTGGTTAATTAAGGCTGCGACATAGCAAGAGAGAGCAATACTTCAGCAAGTAGTACAAAAGATAAAAATGTAAATAAATATGTCTTAATTTTACCCTCTTAAGTTTTCAGCATCCATTTGTCATGAAATATGATGGATTGGAAAATGTTGGCAGCCTTTTATATACACAGTAACCAGTGTTTTTGTACTGCTAGCCACAATAAATGTGCTAATTGCTAACATGGGATGCAAAAAAAAATTTCAAATTTTTATTTGAAAATATTAGTGAATTGCTTATTTGCAGCGACTGTCCTCATGGATATGTCACGTCTACTTCTACTTTGAATAATTAATGATTGCCTATGGCAGGAAGGCTAAAAAAATATTTAAGTGCTGTTTTCATATCTTCGTAAAATGAAAATGGAATTGGCAAAAATTCTGAATAAATCTGGTTAAGCTTGACAAACATCCGAGATTGGCCATTGGCCACTAAATTCCAATTGGTGGATTTATAGAGCAAACTTCCTGTTTGTAGTTTTTCCTATCATATTTGAACTGTAGAGCAAACAAACTGGTCAATTAAGACTCAACCTTTGGATGTTTTGTTGTCTTAAATCCATCCAACGTTGCCGAAGTTCCTAATGCTTACAGTACAAGTTGTCTTCAGGCGGTTCTCTGATGAGACACTTTAGCGCTTCTCGTTCTGTCTGGCTGCAGGGAAGTCTAACTAAGGCAGCTAGAAGTGTCTCCCCTGCTGTTTGCTCTTTTGCAGCTTCTCCTTCCACCTTTTTTTTCTTCCGCATCCTTGCATCCGATCTTCCTCGAGCAATCTCCGCTCTAGCTTCTCTCCTCTCATAATCTCCTTTTACACTCCCTCTGTGGCCCATCTCCCTTCGCTCATCATCGCTCCCCTCCTCCTCCTCTTCCTCCTCCTCGCCCCTCCCCAGCCTGTTTCTCGTGTATGTCCCCCTCCCTCTCCTTCCCGTCTCTCTCCTCAGTCTGTCTGTATTCCCTGACTCCCTGATCTGATTTACCACAATTGGGGACTCTGTGCCACAAATACGACCGTGTGTAGAGGGATGGTGGGTAGGTGGGATGATGAGCGAAGTGTGTGTGGGCATGTGTGCGTAAGTGACTCCTCATTAGATGCTTTTTCCTTTTTTATTATTATTTTAAAGGTTGTCTGTGTGTGTCACCGAAGCTGTTGCGTGCGTCACCTGTGAAAAACATGCAGCCGGTACACTGAGGAGTTTTTTTTATCCCGCTGTCCTGCTGCAGCGAGGTTACGGTAACAAAGCAAAGTCACGGCAGCTTTTCCTGAGCTATTGCCGTTCAAAGTGAAACGTGGCTTGTTGAGGCTTAGTCACAGGTGTTTTGGAACAGGTTTGTTCATGTATCTGTTCTCCCCCGGGAACAGATACAGGTGCGCCTTTTTCAGCTGAAGCCTTTTTAAAGCTTAGCAGTGTGAAGGAAAACAGGAAAAAGTATTCTTGTAAAAGCACCCAGTGAAATCATTCATGCCACTTAAACGCTGTTGCAACCACAAATTTTATTATTGTTTAGTTTTTACATCAGCACAAAGAGGTGCATGTTCATGTAGTGGAAGAAACGGACTGGTAAGAGTTAGCTTGTCGCGATATCAAATTTTGCTGGGTGATAAATTGACCCAGAAATGTGAATGTTTTGACACCATTTCAACTGATATAATAATTATGGCATAATAATGCAAGGACATCCTATCACAAATCAATAAACTTTCATTTCTAATGAATGTTTAACACTGGAACTGCAAGAGACTTTATATATCGTAAATAAATAAACAAAATATCCGAAGCAATAAGTGAAATGGATTATGAACTCTCAACAAAACAAAGTTGTCCTTCAAAACATATTAATTATTAGGTTCAGACTGGGGAAACAGGCAAAACTGCCGCTTAGGACTTTGGTGAAATTGAAAAGTTCAAACTAGCATTTTTCAAAATGGCAGCTAACTACACGAACAAGCACACAAATGGAAATTATTTCTCTCTTCTTAATTTATCATGCAATTAGTTGATTTATTGCTTTGATGAACGTCCATCTAAAGACTCTTCTTTGCCAACCTCAGTTAAACTGGATGGTGAAAACCAAATATCACATCTTACTGAAGATTTTCTGTTGTATTTAGACATGAACCTTGACTAGACCATTCTAACATCATAGTCTAGTCTAAATCATTCCACTCTAACTCCACATGTTGAGAATTGTAGGAAGCCCTTGTGTTTTACTGGTTCTAGCAGGTTTTGTTTCAGGATTATTTAGCTCCTCCTGAGTCACTGCAGGCCTGTTGGCTGCTTCTCTACGCAACACAAAACTTTTCACCTTATTTCTCAAGAGTAAATGTTTTTTTCCAGAACCATAACAAATAGATAATTTTGAAAAACAAAGCTTAAGTGTCATACATTCAATGTATATTTTCTGATTTAGATATTTGGATTTTACTACAAGGAAAATGATCAAACTTTTACGAAGAGAAGATGAAAATAGTTTATGGATGGACGTTCCATAATTTGGAAAAAGAGCATATTGTTTATGGACTTATAATAAAGGAATAACTTGGGTGATTCCTCGTGGATGTTTATTTATTCTGCACAAAAACAATGTACAACATTTCATTAACCTTTTGAAAGGAGATTCATGGTGCCAAGTTACAGCAAAAATCCAAATTTCCACATGTATTTCCTGTATAGGTTGATAATAATCAAATATGATTTGACAGATTATAAAATGGTGAAAACTCAGTATGATATTTGATACATATTCAATAATTAATTATTCACATCTTACTGAAGCCAAGCCAGCCAATCAAACTACGATCCTACAGAGAATTCATAAAACCATCGCTTTGCATTTATCAGTAATGAATGCAGATCTAAGTATATCATTAATGAAAATTAATATGCGTTAGAAAACTTACTAAATTAATCTCTACATTTAAAAGCACTATTTAGCTCCATATCAGTTTTTATCAAAAGTTTTCAGGAGCAGCAGTTGAGGTTGACATTCACGTCTTGTTTGGTTTGCAGTTATTTCAGTGTCTTTCCATGTTCAGAGCTACGTCAGTTGTTCAGTGCTTGAGTTATTGTTTTATCATCTGATGTTTTTTTTATTTAGTTAGTTATTTTTTCAAACAGGGTTTTAGAAACAAGAAAACAAGGAATCAGTTCAAGGACAAGAAAAAACATGTGCATACATAAACCAAGAACAAAATAATTTGCTTATTGCTACTTTTCTGTTTGAAAAAGAGTTGGAAGAAATAAACACTTCGCTCAATTAAACATCCCCCCCAACTTTATCTGTAAACTGTCTGCTTCGTGTCGAGGCTTTAATATTGAAACCACATTACGTTCAAGCTGAGGCTGAGTGGATTTTATTTGGGGTATTCACGCACAGGTTCTGAAAGCCACAAGTTGTTTTTCTGTAAAATAGTTTCTTTACGATTGCAGTACACACTGTTCTTGGTGTATCTGATAAAATCAAAATAAAACCCAGCGGCGTGTGGTTGTTATTGGACAAAATGTGGAAAATTTAAAGGATTGTGAAGGCCTTTGTAATGCACAGTGCATGCTGCCTTCAGTATTTGTGTTTTCTCACTCATTCATACACCTGCTGCCAAGAAGTTTGGACCCATTATCAACACTGAAAGTATAAGGCTGTCATGTTTTTACACACCCTGGGAGTTTTATGTGGGCCAGTCTCGGGTCAGGCTTTAATGTGGGCCGATGAGGCTCATCTGCCTGTAAACTGCTCCCATAAAGTTCAGGAGGAATTGCTGCAGTTTGTGCTTCGTCCGTGTCCTTGGTTGTGTTTTATGACAAAAGCTGCATGAATGCGGGCCTCTCCCTCCGGGGAGTTGCCCGTCCCATCAGAGCACACCCTCACATCAGCTTTCACTCTCAAGCCGACAAAAGGAGGATTCATGGGTAATTCCTGCCGTTACCAGCTGGATGTTTGCACTCGGTTTAATAAAAGACGGAGCTCATTCATCAGAGGAGATGGAGTCCGCTGTGCAAAAGCTTTATTTCAATCCTAATGTCTTTGTACGCTGCCACAAAGAAACCAGCTGCTTTGCGTTGTTGATCAGTACTTCCTCTGGAGTTTCTTTTTCATCTATTTCCACGTGAAAAGTTAGGATTTATGGGAGAAGCAATATAAGAGAAAAATATTCAACATTTTATTTAGTGTTCTTGTATCTATTTCTGTCCATTATCTATGCTGTCTCTGTTTCTTCCTGGCTTCCTACCAGACTCTGTGTTTTTTTCCAGTTTCCATATTTAAAGTCAAAACACAGTTGAAATATTTATCATCCATTCCTGGTAAACCTTTACATTTGTATCTGAAAACTGGGGCAAAATTGACAGAGAACTCTGAACTTTTGAGTCATTTTACTGAGTCAAATGTCTCATAATTACATTTTGAGTCAGAAAAAAATGTAATTTGATGCGGGAAAAAAACAGGAAAACTGAGAAATAATAGAAGAAACACAGAAAAGTTCTGACTTTAGATATGTGTCGTCCCTGTTGATCATCTACTGTGTGCCAGGTTTTACCACCTGTGGGTAATAAAGTGCCTGTTAAACATTGTTAGCTTAGTTTCTTTTTAATTATTCACCCAAACACGAACACAATGCATTTCATTTTATCCAGATTGCCGGCAATAAAGTCTCCTAGGATTCTTCATGTGTGTATAGACACAAACACAACAAAACATTCGCCTGATTTGGAAATGGTCAGGCACTGAGCAGAAAACGAGTCAAAGTCTAAAGAAAGATCAAAAAGCTGCACATCAAAATCTCTTTAAAGACAACACAAAGTCTGGCTCCTTCAAAGCAACCCTCAAAGACACTAATTCAGTCCCTTTATTCTCCTGCTGCAGAGCAAATCCAAAGGCCAGGACCTTTTTGATCAGATCATGTACCACATAGATCTGGTCGAGACAGATTACTTCGGACTGCAGTTCATGGACACAGATCAAGTTTCGGTGAGTAACGAGCTTTCCTCTCAATTAGTGGGGACCTCGTGCTGATGTGACTCACTCTCACCTCCTTTCTCTCCCCCACCAGCACTGGCTGGACATGTCCAAGCTTCTGAAGAAACAGATCCCCGGTAAGTTGTCAGTGGCTCTGAACGTTGATCTGGTTTGTGCAGGAAAATGTGCAGCACGCTGAGTGGGGAGCAGGTGGAGCATTATCTAATGTTGACTCGCTGATTAGCGCATGCATTTGGAAGCCGTACCTTGTTTGCTCTCCGGCTCCTAACTAGGTTGGGGGGAATAAATGGAGTGGAGGAGGGCGGGTCTGCACCCTGACACAATCTGACGGTTGTTAACATAAAAATGGAGGCAGGAATAAAAGTAAGGCTGCAGAGAAAAGAGAGGGCGCAAAGAGATTTGGTCTTGGGACGGTGATGGATGGATGAGATGGGAAGACTTAAGAGGACGGATGAGATTAAACGATGAGATAAAGTACAAGACGGTTTTTGATTTGATTAGATAAATGCTGCATGAATCCCTGCTTCATCTGTCTCTGCCCTTTTCCCCGTCTCTCTTTATTTCTTCTAGAAGGCCCGCCTTACCGACTCTTCTTCAGAGTGAAATTTTACTCTTCGGAGCCAAATAACCTGCGAGAGGAATTCACACGGTAAAAATTCACACGCGCTGACGGAGCTCTCTGGAGCCAGCCGTAGAGGTCCAAAGGGGATGCAGGGCTAATTAGTTTGCTGCTGTGGGCAGATACAAATCAGGGCCAAATGGACAGAGACTTGTTAAAGCAAATTATGTGTCAGAGTGGAGGGGATAAAAACTCAATTGATTCATCTTCTTTTTGCACCAACAGGTATCTTTTTGTGCTGCAGCTTCGACAGGACATTTTGTCTGGCAAGTAAGTTTCTTTTTCCAACACCGAGAAGAAGAAGAAAGATTTCCGTGATGCATTATTTAAACCTGTAAGCTTTGATTTTTAAAGCACCAACAACTGAAGTAAATCTTAATAAATCTTTGCATTCAGGTGAATAATACTGTCTGAAATACAGCAGCCGCAGCTGAATGTTTTTATGCCATAAACACAATAGAAGCGCAGCTCAGTAAATTAGAATATAAAATAAAAATTTATTTATTTCAGTAATTCGAGCCAAAAAGTCCGATCCGATCTACAATATACACATATCTAGTGTTTATTACTTCTGCTTTTCTTTACATCTAATAAAAACCCAAATGCGGTTTCTCGTTAGAAAGAACACATAAAAAGGGTTTTTGATCGGGAAATATTAAATTATTGCCGGCACATTAATAGTGACGACTGCTGACTTGATAATTGTTCAGCAGAGCCACAAAGCGTCACTGCTTAAGAAGCTGACTGTTCACATCATGCTGCATGGGAGCATATCAATGAAAGGTTTAGTGGAAGGAAAAGGGGAGAGAAGGTGTATAAGCCATAAGAATAACTTCAGCATTCAGAGGATTTTGTGGTTTGTGGTAGATTTATTAGGAACACGGTGAAGTAGAATGAATTTTTTTATCCTTAATAATCTGAAAGGTGTGTTTACATTGTATTCAGCACTTCTGAGTCAGTACTTTGTAGTGACTCAGCTTCTAGCAAGTTTTCTGCAACTATTGACCTGTTTAGCTTGCATGTAGGTCAAAAAGTCAAATCTTGGTGTTATCTACTTGAACACTTTATTGGCGAGAGTTTAAAAACCTAATCCTGCTCTGAACTGATTCAGTTCTCTAATAATCTGTGTGACGTGTCCATTGGTCTTCACGAAACCTCTGAGGTCTTCACAGAACAGCTGCATCTTCACTGTGACTAGTCCAAACATAGTTGTAGTCATTATCAGAGAAATTGAATGTATTTTTATGTGTTTTAGTCTTTCATCCACATGAAAACTCCATATAAAATGACTACAAATGATTATCTATAAAAACTCCATATCTATGTAAACTAAAAATAGAGATTTAGGGACCTGTGCTTTAGTCTGCAACCAATAATACGCCAACATATCCATATACTTGCTTTGACATGATTTTCAATTTGGACTTGTGCTTTCTTAACTTTATATTCTAAAACGCTATTTAAAAGTAGTTCAACCTATATACCTGTCAAGACAAATGTTCCTCCTGGTGCCATGTTTAATTTCTAACAGGAAGTCATGGTTGTTTTGAAGCAATCTGATTGGCTGACATAGGTTTCAGCTTTGCTCTACGCTGCCCCCTGTTGGTCTGGCATGTTTATAACGACGCTCAGTGTGGATGAAAACGGATCCCACTTGTACAATATTAATTGGTTACAGAAATTACACACAAATTGACTTCATTTACTAATTGAGTAAATTCTAACTACAATTTTTTTTCCTTGGAACGTATTTTACGGGTGTCAGAGTAGAGGGGTTGATGTGTGTGAGGCATACATATCACATTTTTTTTATTTTTACTTATAAGAAAAACCTGAAGCGTTTTCCCACCACATTACAACAGTCCTGGTGTAGCTCATAAAATTCAAATTACATCCACTGAAGTTGGAGTTGAAGTATGTAGCAAAGCAAAATGTGAAAACGTTCAAGGGCTGTGGTTACATCTAAAATGTATGCTATATTTTTGCATATTCTGCTATTCTGATTTGCTACTTTTGTTTCTTAATTTGATAATTCGGTTAACTAAGCAGCTGAAACAGCTGAAAGCCAACGTCCTCATAAGTCATTTTGAGCTACTTCCCTCCCCACTGTGAGGATGTCCCACCTCTAGCCCACAGGTCACCTCCACTACAGTTTTCTCAGTAGTGGTGGAGTCAGTACACCAACATCTGTTTCACACACACACACACACACACACACACACACACACACACACACACACACACACACACACACACACACACACACACAC
>CAEGAF010146729.1:0-36062 GCA_903067075.1 Micropoecilia bifurca
TTCCTGAGCTCATCTCTCACCTGGAGTGCTGTGAATATCAGGCAAGACTGGAGGGGTGTGGTGGTTGTACTTGAATCTATGTCAGCAGGAAAGATGTTTGGAGACAGCTGTGTATAGAGAGGAAGGGGGGTGAGTATTGGAGAGGAAAGAGGAAGGCATGATGGTCTTGCCATTAAATACCATTAATGTAATTTTGCAGGTGGTGGAACATTGTTGCCAACAGCTGCTGAAAGTAACTAAAAAAGTTACTTTTAATGTTACGTAGCAACTTTTCAAATCAGGTAATTCGTAATTTAACTAAGTTACTTTTTCAAATAGTAATCAGTAATCCGATTAAAGTTACTTTTTTCAAAGTAACTACGGCATTACTGGCTGTGGATGAGTATTGGTCAATTTTCTTTCACTTCACTGTTAATCAAACATTTTCTAGCAAAGAAATCAAAATATCCTTAGATAAAAGCTCCTTCATGGTAGGAATGCTAGTATTGAACTTTGGTCTCATTGCTGATATCTTATCGGTATTTATAACTTATCATTTATGTTTCATCCTGAAAACCCATCGCGGCTTGATAAGGATATTTGTGAATCGTCTTGTTTTCTTTTTCTTAACATTTTTCTACTCAAATTGTTCAGCACAAATTGAATTTGTGAATATTTGCCCATTTATTACCATTATTTTCAAAATCTACTTAAACCAAACGTGTTAAAACTCAGCAAGTTAAACGCACAAATCTCAGTCCAAAAAACCATTACGTAAACATTATGAAATATTTAATACCTTAACTGAAAACTAGCATGTTTAATTAAAAAAAAGTTGTTTATACTGATCATTTTCTCCCTTATTCTGGCTCCGGTTTATAAGATACACTTTTTAATTTAAAAATACACATGACATTTATTTACACTTATTTTTTTTATTCCCAGTATTAGCAGGTTTTTATAAATCCTGCTTTCGATCTTAATGTTACGCAACAGGATTTTGTGCCAAAACATTTTGATTCATCATGCTGACAGGCTGAAAAGCTTCAACATGACACTTTATTAAGAGCTGTCACTTCATGTTAAGCCAACAAAGTCTTCCAGAAAGAGATATCTATTTGAATCTGATAAAGCATCAATGTACAACACAGACTTCAGCACAGTGGCTTTAAAGTTCCCTTTAGACATCATATCTGTAAATGAAAACTGACACACCCTCTGTTATGGCTCTGCTGTCCAAAGGCCAAGGCGCCTCAGCGGGTTGATAAAACTGTATAAGTGTACATGAGCTTCCTTCTCTGAGTCATATTGTGTGCGTGGATGAAGCAGCCAAGATGTCTGCCGGGATTCTTGTAGTGCTTCTGGCCGTGTCTTCGGCTGTTTCTCTGGTGACTGCCGACGTGGAGTCTGAGGCCAGAGCGTTCCTGCAGAGGTTTGACGAGAATGCCAGTGACAAGATGTACAAGTACTCACTGGCATCCTGGGCCTACAACACCGACATCACTCAGGAGAACTTGGACAAGGAGGTACGTCCTCGCATGCTTCCACAGACTCATTTGTCACGTTGTTCCTAAACGGTATGTTTGGAAGTTGCTGATTAATATCTGTTGTTGTGCCACGCAGTCAGAACAGGGGCAAATTTGGAGCACTTTCTACACCCAGATGTCAGAAGAATCCCGCAATTATCCCATCGACCAAATAAATGACCCGGTGATTAAAATGCAGCTCATCTCTTTACAAGATAAAGGCGCTGGCGCTCTGTCTGCGGACAAAGCTTCACATGTAAGACTTTCTGCCCGAACTTTCACATTTGTGAAAATTTATATCTTTCTGATATTTATATTATTCTTTGTTTTGTTTGTTTTTTGTGAAATGCTTCCTTTAGCTCAGTAAGGTCATGGGCGAGATGAGTACGATCTACAGCACTGCAACGGTTTGCCTGAAAGACGACCCCCTCAACTGTCAGACCTTGGAGCCAGGTACAGTCTGTTATTTAGAAAAAAAGACTTTCTGGTCCTGACAAAAGACAGATAATGCAGTTATAAATTAACAAAATTTCCCAGAGTCAGAAGATACTGACTCTTATTATTATTCAAATAACTGTTATAACTGATCATAACAGTTATTTAAATAATGAGGCATCTTTTTGTTCCTGCTATGTTTTAAAGTGACTTAGTCTCACCTGAAATAATAGCACCCAGTTGTTTGGTATGTGACTTGAATGTTGATATAATAAACATATCAACAGCTCATGATGAAAGGCATTATAAACACAATCCTGGAACAAGCTGCATCACGGCCTACTGTCTCAGCCACTGAAAACTGTTATTTTCCTCTTTGTATGAATGTTTCCTTTGTGTTTTATTTAACAAACAGTTATTTTGCATCCCTTCTTCTGGTATTCCTGCTTCTGTCTACACATTATCTGTTGTCTCTTGTCCAATACTTTTTCTCTTCTTTGTCTCCATTTTCTCATCTGACCGATCACTTCCTTTACAAGTTGATCATTTAGTTACAGAGTTCAGTAAATGCGAAAGTTTAAACACATTTGTTAAAATGTCAGATTTTTTTTAACTAGGCCAATATAGACAATTTCATAATTTCTTCCTTCCTCTTCATAACATGCAAATCAAAATGACTTGTTTTTATGTAAACAAAAGAAAATGATGTGACTGTTGGTATTTTCATCCATTCATTAACGATGCAGAACCAGTGAGCACGGCACATCTTTACTTTGGACAAATATGGGACACATTTGGCATTCTTCTAAAATTGTGTGTTTTGGGGGGAATAAAAATTTTGTTAGATTTTTTTTTCAGACCACTAAAGATTTGAAAAATAAATGGGTGATAGGAGCTGATTTTTTTCCCCATCTCTGATTTGCCTTTATTTCTGTGTGCAGGCCTGGAGCATGTGATGTCCAATAGCCGAGACTACGAAGAACGTCTCCACGTGTGGGAGGGCTGGAGGACAGAGGTGGGGAAAAGGATGAGGCCTCTGTACGAAGACTATGTGGATCTGAAGAATGAAGCTGCCAAACTGAATGGTAAATAATGATCTGGGAGAAAACATGAAACTATACATATATATATATATATATATATATATATATATATATATATATATATATATATATATATAGTGTTTTTATTGTGTTGATGTTGGAAAAGCTGCAGGATTTGAACTGAAAACAATTAAACTTCTATTATGGATGAAAACTACTGAACTCATTGTAAGTTAGGGAAGATAAAATGAATTCAGATAAGAACAGGAAGAGCTGATAACGTTTTGTTGTTGTATGTGATGACTTTGTGTTTGCTTCTGGACCAGCTGGTCCTCACTGAGGCCTGATGTATGACTCAAACGACCAGCCTGAGTTTGAACTTAAACTGTTTCCGTTTCTTTTCACTGACAAATCTGCAGGGTTTCAAGACTATGGAGCTTATTGGAGATACGATTATGAGACCCTCGATGAAGACGCTCCTTACAAGTATACCAGAAATCAGCTGATGGAAGATGTTCGCTCAATATACAAAGAGGTACGCATTAATAACAATGTGAATGAGGTCCTGTTGACACAACATGAAGAAACGTGTGGTTGTAATTGTTCTATTTTTTGTAGATCATGCCTTTATACAAAGAGCTGCATGCCTATGTAAGATCCAGACTTATGGAGGTCTACCCAGGATACATTGACTCACAGGGACCCCTGCCCGCCCACCTCCTTGGTATGTTAAAGTATTAGTTATGAACTTATAATCAAGTGTAGTCCAAGTATCCCGGCTGATTAACCTTTTATTTAGAGTCACAAAATAAACATTACGCATTACGATCTATCACATCCACACACTACACAAACAAAACGTTAAAAATACTATATATATATACCAGAAATCAGCTGAAAACCAGAAATCAGCTATATATATATATATATATATATATATATTTGAATAAAATTTTATTTCTGGGTCCTAAATCCATCAAACTGTAATTCAGAACTGAAGTTTGTCTCCCTCTGTTGGTCATGGTGTATCAGTTTGAATTTCATTAATGTAATGGTATTCTGTTGTTGAAAGAATATATCAGGATCTACTTCAAATGTCTTTAACAAAAAAAAAAAAAAACGATGTTAGGATATTTATGTTTGCTGTTCAGGTGACATGTGGGGAAGATTCTGGACCAACCTGTATCCTCTGTCAGTCCCCTACCCCGACAAACCAGACATTGACGTCAGCAACGCCATGGTGGAGCAGGTGCAGTGCCAGTATTTGTAAAATTTAAATAAAAATACTCCAGTCTATCTCAGCCACTCGCTAAATAAATAAATAAATGACATTCTCTTCATGTGGTGAAAATCTTCTGGAATTTCAGGGTTGGGATGAAACACGTTTCTTTAAGGAAGCAGAGAAGTTCTTTATGTCTGTGGGTCTCTACAAGATGTTTGACAACTTCTGGACTAACTCCATGCTGGTGAAGCCCAATGATGGACGGAACGTGGTCTGCCACCCCACCGCCTGGGACATGGGAAACAAGGAGGACTTCAGGTGGGAGGGAGTCAAAAACATGCTCATAAACTCACACACATTCACACAGATTTAGGTTCCCAGTCTCACTTTCTGTCATCTTATTTTTAACTGCATCGAAAACACAAAAGTAGTTGAGAAACTGACATTGATTAATTGCTGACTCACTCTTCCCTGCTGATAAAGACAATCAAAATCTGGATTGTAAAATCCAGACTATGATTGTCAGATTATTACCCCAGTAAGTCACAGTGATAACATTTGCACGAGAGTAAAATATAATATTTTATGACTCTACTTGTATCCATCCTGGTAAATATTACTGAAGTAAATCTTACCATAAAAATGATTGTGTTTATCAGACTGGGCCTATCAGGAGCGTGTTTATTGCGCAGATTGTTTTATTGCTCCAGATATAAATGCATTGCCCTGCGTAAACTGCTGACCTCCACATTTCTGCTGCTGCATCTCCAGGATAAAAATGTGCACCAAGGTCAACATGGACGACTTCCTCACCGTGCACCACGAGATGGGCCACAACCAGTACCAGATGGCTTACCGCAACCTGTCCTACATCTTGAGGGACGGAGCTAACGAAGGTTTCCACGAGGGCGTCGGAGAAATCATGTCCCTCTCTGCTGCCACGCCCAAACACCTGCAGAGTCTGGGACTTCTCCCTAGTGACTTTGTTTATGACGGTGGTATGTTCTGCATATGTTTACCCACACACAAAATCAGTAGGGTTTTTTTTTTTACTATCATTAAAGATAAAAGAAGTTATTTTTTTTAGTAATATATACCCCATGAAGAAAAATCCCCTCAATCTGTATTTTGTCTTTTAAAAATCAAATTTTATCGAGGTATTGAGGCGCATGTCCTTTCAGATGATAAAGAATTAAAGTCAGTGGAAACCTCAGACAAAACGTATTACTTTCGATATGTTTAATAAAACCTTAGGTTCCCACTAAACCTCACATTAAATGAGTGTTTCCCATTGCCTCTCGAGAGGCCTTGTTAAAAATAGCTCCAGCAACACTGGAAGTGTCAGAATGACATAATCTGTCTGTATGTGTGACATCGTTTATGTGCCATAAAGATAATGAGAACATAGTGTTAAATCATTCTTATTTTAGCAGCAAACCTATGTAAATGCACACAGATGCAACCTTGACAGAAGTTTGCATGATCACCCAGTTCTTCCTATGTGCAAAAGCCTTTATGTTGGCATTTTTGGCCAGTCAACATCTTCCTTATGCATGTGCATGGATGAGTGTCTGTCCTGTGACCAGAGAGTACCCTGCCTTTTGCTCACTGACCACTGTAGATAAACAGCAGCCTCTTCACAACACCAACCCAGATTAGGCTCATACATAAATAAAAATAGTGAAAATGACGGTTTCTGCCCTTCTTCCACTTTCTGCTCCGATTTTAGAAACCGAGATCAACTTCCTGCTGAAACAGGCTCTCACCATCGTGGCCACGCTGCCCTTCACCTACATGCTGGAGGAGTGGCGCTGGCAGGTGTTTGCAGGGAATATCTCCAAAGATGAATGGATGAAGCGCTGGTGGGAGATGAAGTAAGCCGAAATTACCGGGGCATCTGCCGGCTGAGGCTCTGCCTTTTGTTCGCTTTCTGAAAATGAACCACTCATAGTCCAAGAAAATATGTTAAACACGAGAGAAATACCTATTTGTGGTGTTGTGCAGCAGAGCACCTGCCTAGCTGCAGGTCTGTCGGTGTGCGTTAGTGCTGATTCAGCGTTGTCCTAACAGGAGGGAGCTGGTGGGAGTCGTCGAGCCTGTCCCCAGAGACGAAACCTATTGTGACCCGCCTGCTCTGTTCCACGTGTCTGGAGACTACTCCTTCATCAGGTTAGCTCCAAAGCTCCGCATGAGACAAATAAAAGCTTTACTTCGACTATGTGTTTTCTTTCTGTCCTCTTTGTGGGCAGAGATGTTGTTGTTTAAAGCTCTTTAAATCTTTCACCTGAATATTAGTTTGTTACTTCAAAATGGAACTTGGTCTAAGTTTCTACCTACAAAAAATGTCTGTCGTCTCATTTTGGGGAGGGAGAGCTTCATAACACACACAAGAGAAAATGACATGTTTTCTTATTCTTTCTTAGGATAAAAGTGTAACGCAGACTCAGTAAGTGTGTTTGTTCTTTTTGCAGGTATTTTACAAGAACCATCTACCAGTTTCAGTTCCAGAAAGCGCTGTGTGACGCAGCTGGTCACACTGGTGACTTGTCCTCATGTGACATCACTGGTTCCAAGGAAGCAGGAACAAAGCTGAGGTATCTACTTCCTATTTGTTGTTACCCCCTGCTTGTTGTGCCCCCAAGTAAAGCATTTATGTGTTACACATGTTGCAGCACACAGGAATGCTAAAAATTAATGCTGCTTTTCTGTAGAAACATGCTGGAACTGGGGAGGTCTGAGTCCTGGACCAGGGCTCTGGAAACAATAACTGGAGATGTTAGAATGGATGCTGGTCCACTGCTGGACTACTTCAAGAAACTGTATGACTGGCTGAAAGAGAATAACCAGAAACACAGCAGAACTGTTGGCTGGAAGACAACAGTGGATCCATGTGCGTAAAAACTAGATCGCCCTAGAAGTTATTACTGTTCGCTGAAACAGAGCAAAGTTTTCAGAAAGGAAATGAACATAATACCTGCCCATCTCCCTCTTAATAAATCACCTGCTTTTTAGCGCCTACTTGCCCATTTGTGTCTTATTTACTCATGTTTTTAGTGCAACATCTTCTCCCCTGGTTTGTTACATTCATATCTGTTCTGCAGGCTTTATGCTTGACTAAACCAACTTTTTAACAAAGAGAGCTTCAATCTTTGTGACAAAGAAGCATTGAAGGAAGCATGAGTATAAAAATGATAGGGACAGAAGAAACACTGGACATGAACATGTTTTGACTGATACAATATTTTCATAACACATTAGTGACTAGAAAGTAGTTTACATTGAAATACTTAGTGTGAATGGTTTGTAGGGAGGCAGGAACATTTTCAGCTGTCAACCAGGTCAGTTGTATCATTAAACATACATGTATGAAAACAATCATGACTTTATAAGAAATCATGACCTTTTTTTTCTCTTTTTTTTACAGATTCGCAATATGCCACTAAAGTGAGAATAAGTCTGAAAGCTGCTATGGGAGACAATGCTGTGAGTATTAACACAAAGTCCACTGCAACACAAAGTCCACCCTGTTTCTATCTCTATTTCTTTATCTATCCTTCTCTCTATAAATATGGTACATAAATGGTAACCTAGTGCAAATATCCATTTTAGTATTCCTGGAATGCCAATGAGATGTACCTCTTCAAGGCCAACATTGCCTACGCCCTGAGGCAGTACTACAGCCAAAAGGACCAGAACCTTCCTTTCACGTCAGTATCCCGCTCCGTTCTGCGGCTGTTTATCGAAGATCATTAACGCACCTTTTAAAACGTGAAGTCTCTGCTTTCTGTCGCTTACTCTGAGTGCTTTTCTGTTCATCCACTACTAGAGCAGAGAACATTCTCACTTATGAAGAAACGCCCAGGATCTCCTTCTACATGGTGGCCACACACCCAGGAAACCCCTCTACATACATTCACAAGTCTGACATGGAGGCAGCTGTCAGGTTAGCCACACAGACAGATGTATTTTCTTAACGTAACAGAGTTGAAACACCACGAATCTGGTTTATGCAGGGCTGAAACCAGGTATCGGTCTAACTTTCTTCCTGATATCTTGGCTGATTTCTTTCCTCTTCCCCATGGTACCTCACAAGGAAGCAGCATGTATCCATTTACCTTGAATTTTGTAAATTATCCTATCAGAGTAGACGTAACCAGCTGCACCTTTCCATTGTATTTAGAGGTATATTAATCTTACTGCATGGAAGTGTCAGATTTTGAAGAAGGCACTCAAAAGGTCTACAAAAATTCTGAGTAAAATAAAGTTACATGTATTGTTATACATTGTAGGCAAATATCTGTTTGCCTACAATTGTAAAACATCATTTTGCAGGGACATTATGTAACATGCACATTTATCCATCAACCCCAGGTTATATCGGGGTCGAATCAACAAAGCCTTCCAATTGGACGACTACACACTCGAGTTTGTAGGTATCGTACCGACGTTGGCCCCGCCTGCACAGCAGCCGGTGCAGGTGTGGCTGGTGCTGTTCGGTGTCGTTATGGGACTCACGGTGTTGGTGGGCGTCTACCTCATCACATCTGGTGTCAGGGGGCGCAAGAAGTGAGTGCTGTTTTCAGCAAACCTCCATTTACGGCAACCCGTAACTTTTATAGAGGTGAAACATTCTCTGCTTCTTACTCTTGCAGGAAATCGTCAAAGTCGCCTGCGGAGAATCCTTACAGCATAGAGGTCGATGGGATCAGTAACGCTGCCTATGAGGACACTAAGGACGAACAAACTGAAAAGTTGTAGCTCAGGGCATCTGGACTCACAATCAGTTCTGAGTGACTTTTCACAAACATGAAATGTGAATATATGTGAAGATTTCAGTATTGTAAAAAAATGCTCATTGGAAAAATGAATTCAAAAACAAGACAGAGGGCTTAACCTCCAAAGACTTTAATATGTATTGACTTTCAATCATGACAATTATTCAGTAATGATGTTGTATAATGTATTCTTAATTTTCTTTTAGTTTTTAAAGCAATTTCTGGTCTAGTGACATTTATATATAAACATAATGAAGGAGTAAATATTGTTTTAAAGTACTGTGAAGCTGTAAACATGATATGAGTTTGTTAGGGAAATGTAATTTTGAGGTTTCTGTTTTGCTGCCAGTTTCCATTCACATGGTTAAGTTAAACTTCATCTCATTTACTGTTATTGCCAACTTTGATTTCAACACGTCTTCTTTTCATGTAATTTTGAAACTTAAAAAGTGTAACATTCTGCCTTCATTCTTGATCTAAATTACTGGTAGATGCAGATTATTCACAGTTTGTTTGAGCATGTCATTTCAGTTTTTTAATTTTATTGTTTTTGGAGTGCAAGGAATTGGATTTAATTTAAATACATTTGTCAGCTATAATAGTAAAACAAAGTTTTAACCAATATTTTTTGCTGGTACAATAAATTAAAATAGGGGAAAGTGCAACAAATGCTGCAATAAACTTCAGTATGCCAAAAATGACTCTTCAATTTTTGGAACATAAGACAATTTATCAAAATGTAACAATAGTTGTCAACTCTACTCTGATTGGTCAGACTCAATAAATACTTCTCTGACAAAGTGTGCAGATTTTTGTGTGTACATTAACATACTTCTATGAAAAGGCCATTCTGAAAAATATTATTTATAAGCTCAGTTTTTATGTCTCAGCTGGGAAAGATGCTAGAGTCGTGACATAACAAAAAACAGGTCAAAACATAACATTGGATTTCATAAGGACTTTTGAGATGGCATGAAATTATTTCAAATAAAGCATCACACAAGGATGGACTGGCATATGATCAAATGAGAAAACCAATTATCATAAAAATGTTGTTTGAAAGTCACTTTTTTCAGAACAAATTAAAATATTAATCATCTAAAACAACAAAAAATGTTAAGCTTAGCGATAGTAAAACAACTGTATGACACGTGTCCATCAAAGTCAGAGTTTCACACAGAAACCTTAGTATTGGTCACATAACTAGATGGGCTAACAAAAAGAGCTTCTGTCAGGACTCAACTTTTTTACAATATGGTGGCCAAAAAGTGAGTATAGGCATGTAGAAAACAACCCCGTCTCACTTCTGAATGATGAAGAGGAATGATGAGTCTCCCCTTTCTCCATCTGTCTCGGCCATTTCCACCAAATCAGTGTTGGCCATGTGGATGAACCAGCCTGTGTGGAGTGCAGATTCAAATTTTCGCTGTTTTGTGCGGTCAGCCAACATGTAGAAGACAAAGGAGAAGGTGCAGTCGTCATTCTTGGAGATCTTCCTCAGTCTCTGCTTTTCACACGTCTACGGGTACAAAACAAAAAACTACTATGAGTTTATTGAATTCAAGTTAGAAATAGAGTTATTTGGCTTTGATGACATATTGCATTTATTGGCTCAACAATCACATTGTTGTAACTGTTGTGAAAGCACAGCTACGACAGCACAAAAATAAACTTCGACAGAAGGAATAAATAATGAAGCACATTTTTCTATCTACACATATTTAGATATATAAATATTTATGTAACTTAAACATTTTTACGCATGCAAGAGTAGATGGAATACGTCCTACTGAATGTTTGAATGCGTTTTATTTTTTTTGCCACCAACATTTGCATAAGTCATTATTAGTTCAAGGATTTCTCAAATTACAACAAATTCAGTTGAGAAATTTCAAACTTTTTTTGTATGCAATGTCAAAACAGCATATCACAACCAAGAAATTGAACAGTCAGTAAATCTGCTGAGTTGCGTCACAGCAGGAATGTCAGCAGTGCGGTTCTCAGGTGAAGTTTTTCCCATTTACGTCAGTTTCCACACACAGTTCAGAAGCATATATGCTAGGCTAGGTTATAGTGATCCCAAACTGACCTTATGACTGAGTCTAATTACACTGTGGCATACTGGTGCATGAGTACAAACATAGGGAAAAATAGGGATATTGAGAAATGCCAAACTTTTTCCTTCTATGTTAATAGCCTAACAGTGACAGGAAATATTATCTTGATTCTGTTTCTGTAGCTTACAAAACAGTAATCACAATTCACAGAGGAACAGGTCTCAGAAATCGCTTTGTGGGATGAAATTTGTTCCTCTTAATAGTTACACAAAACGTTATTATGAGTTGGTAAGCAGTTTATTCATATCAGCATGACTTGGTACAAACCCAGTTCTAACTTCACAGTTCATGGATAGTAGTTTTTCCAATAAAGATACAATTCAAATACTTCGTGACTGCCATGGGTAAAACGTTAGATAAAAGTAGAGAACATAAACCAAAGGCTGGTTAATGAAAGACAATGTTTTTTTCTCATCGTGGATTGAAAAACACCACTTCCTTTTTTCTCCCTGAAACTGGGAGGTCCATTACTAGAAGACAAACTTGCTGGCACCCTAGGAACACTGAAAAAAAGAAGAAGTATGGCCTTCTACATAAAACAATAACACCATAAAGGAAGGATTCATCCCAAACCCAGAACTCACCTCTGACACGTTTTTAGTTATTGCTCCCCTACCTTACTCACTACTCACTGCAATATTCATGTCTACGTTCCACCAGTTTGTTTGCATAAACTTGAATAGGCACATTTAAATTATAATTTGAAATTATAACCAACTCCATCTAAACATTGCTCAGCACCAACAAAACAGAAATCCAAGTTCACATGACGACCAGAATTACAGGAAATGACACGTCATTTGCCCCAGCTTTATCCCTCTGCATGTAATGACGAGGTGGCTCATTGTGGCTTATATACATACTTCTGCACCAGCATAATATGTAGTGACAACAGCGCTATTGTTGTCTGTCCCTGTTAAACTATATGAATCCTTACACTGTTAAACTCTCCTCGCTGTCCTCCTTGCTAGAATGACTCTGTTAAAGTCTGTAAGATTGGACAGTTTAAATTAGTAAGCGACAACATTGTAACCCGTAAAAAGAAAAATAACTGAAGTTCAGCTCAAAACCCCTTCATTTAAAACACACAGTAAAACTTTTATTTTGTCCATCCATTCATATGGAATCATCACTCCTCTCCAGCTCCTAACGAGAAGTATGTGTTGCAGAAAATGTTCAATAACACGACAGTCTATGGATTTCTTCTGCTAAGAGGTAAAACAAGATCATTGGAAACTAGCAAGTCTCTTATTTCAGAGAAACAAAGACTACAATATAGCATAGTAAGGACTTACTCAGTCTAAGATGTGCAGTTATAATGTTTAAAACAAATGTGTAGTTACCAGTGGATGTAATGGGTACTTCGCCTATACCTATATGATGCACATCATTTGATTTTTTGCTGTTTGGATGCATATTCATGGCTCTTAATTTTTACCCCAGCTCAATCTAGGGCTAAAGAGTGGAGACATGTTTCTTTTCCTAAATCATATTCAATAATTTGAAGTTGAAAGCTTTAATGCTCCAGTAGTGTGCCTTGCTTGCCAAATCCCAATGAAAAACAAACAAAAAAAATGTCTGTATCGTTTTACCTCCACCTGTAGGACTACCCGATCTCCTTCCTTGCAGCACCTGAGAAAGCAATTGGAACCAGTGAGATTTAGGACCACTGCAATTCCTCTGAACGTCTTATCCAAGGCATTCGACTTGTAATAGTAGATAGTGATCTTTTCTGAGGACGAAAGAAAAACAGAGACATCACAAAAAGTAACACCAACTCCGGCTGCCAGTATTGGAGGGAGGCAGGTTGGTTGGAGGACGCATTGCTCTGAATGACAAACCTGGATTTGGTGAAGAGTAGACGGTTTTTTCCGAGCAGATATATCTGAGGTAGCGATGAGTGGCCACGTTTTTTATCAAGACATCTGAGGGCTTTTCCTGCTTGAAACTTACATCTCCTCCGGAAACTGAAAGTGACCGAGGAAAGAGAGAGCATTGACCTGTCTTTATTTCATTTGCTTTTTGTATTGGTTTTTTTTTGGCATTGTTTTCTTTGGTCCGTTAGAAGGTACCAAAATGATATGAAGGTAACAATACTTGCATAAAATAACACCCCAAAAAAATGTTGTTTCAAGATCATACGTGGACTAATCTTGTCTGCTGACATTTATACTTTAATCTTTCAGTGTACATCATACTTCTTTTACTTTAAAATTAAATATCGGCTCCTGTAATCGGGGCTAAATACAGTAACCTACCAATGACGAAGTGAGAAGTAAAACATCTGAACTCACCACATGTCACTACGCTGGATTGTGCCACAACCACGATGTCGTCGACGGTGCATCCTGTCCTCTCAGATTCTTCACAACCCCTGGATCCCACCACAGCGATTCTGGTGTTCGTCATGCAAATTACAAGGAGGCCTCTGCTCTCCCCATTCTCCTTGCAAATACCTTCACACACATTCCCCTTTATTTCTCTTGGCTCGTTTTTCTGTCCTTCTTCGGTGTCTTCCTCCCTTGTCAACTCCCAGGAAAAACTCAGGACAGTGGACTCTTTGTTGTAGGGATGCAAGGTGTCCTCAGCTAGGGGCAACTGCTCTTCCTTTTCAGATGTTTTTTCTCTCTTCTGCACTGACTGAAGAAGCAAAAATGTCCTTCAGTGTAAATGACCACAGAAGTTCACCGCATTTAAAACGAATCTTCATGTCTCTGTGACACCACTCAGTCAGAGAAAGAGTTTTGTTTTTTGTGCGATTTCTTAGCCCATTTTTAATAAATCAGGGCAAAGTAGTGCACAACTATGTCATTATAGGAAATGAGACATGGTTTGTAAAACTTTTGACAAAAATCTAAAAATATGGCATGTGGTTTCATCCAGTTTTGCCACATGTTCAATAAATGGAAACTTCTGGCTCTAAGGTTACAAAATCCTAAAGCATTTAAGGTTTACAAGGCACGGTTTCTTTTGGAAAGAGCCAATTGACATACCAACAATGGACTTCCTTCTGAGATCATGTTGGCCAGCTTCTCAGGTTCTAAGTCCCCAAGGTGAACCCCATTTATCCCCATCAGCTTGTCTCCTCTTCTGGTGAAAGTAGGGAAATGAAAAGGAAAGGTTCAAGAAATTATATTAAATATTTAAAAAAATCTTCTAAAAAAGTCTAAAGTGAGTTAAAATATTCATGAATCAAAGTGCTTTCCTTAAATCACATCAAGAAATTAATTTTTAGAAATTCTTCTCACCATTATTAACTCACTCAATTTAATCAGAAATCATAACTTTAAGGAGACTCTAAATAGTAGATGGGACTAATGAATTAAATACATGCACCCTTAGTGGGGTGCAAGAAAATGGATGGGGTGACCCCTTAGTGGGGTCGGGAGTTATGATAAAATACAAAAAATAATAATAATGTCACAACTGAAGCCTAATCCTGGCTCATTCATTGGTCATTGTTATGATATTAAACCTCATGCGGTCATAAATCTGATGCAGAGCCATAAATCAATCCCACGTTCACTATGACCGAGAGCAAATTTTTGTCTCGAGCTGACGATTGGTGTTTTCACATGAATCAAACTGTTTAGAGAAAAAAGATAAAAAATCATACCTTATGAACATTTTCCTTCCAGTTTTGTTTTTGTACTTCACCACGTCTTCCACTTCGTAGCGGTGCTTCCCCTCATGGAGTTGGTGTCGAATCAACACACTCCCCTTAACAGTGGAATCCTGCAATACATAAGCAAAAATAATCTTCAATTCTTTCAACTCAGTCACCGGTGTGAATAGATGCAGGATAACGGTGCTCTGTATTACGTTAACCTACATCCATGTCCATGTTGGAGGCTGAGTTTCTGGCTGATGATGTGGAAGGTTGAAGGAAGCCAGTGGCGACGGCCGACTGTCAAAGCTTTGCTATTGAACTGCTGAGGACAAGGGGAAGCAGACACGGGGAGCCCCAGCAGTTGGAAAAGAGGAACTGATCTATAAAGAGGAAGTAAGTTCAATAAACATTCACTGAAGAGGGGGTATCATGTGGAATTGGTTAAGAAAACAGAACTTATTGAATACATGGAAGAACAGGCGATGAACTGTAATAATAAAAAACGATTTCATCAACTGCCGCCAGCAGAAGAGGTTCCTGAAGAAGTGATCTTATCACCTTCTACAACACTGTGCTGGAATGTGCTGATAACAAATAAAACAGAGAACATCTCAAAGGAAACCAGCCTCTATTTTTGAGTGGTTATTTTGAAGGCACTCGAAATAACATAACCGTAAGTCACCTTTATAGAAACCAAAACAGAAAAGAAGAAATGAGAACATGTCTTGTATTGTCATAGATTGCTTGGGAAATATTGAGAAAATATTACTGTACTTCCTCTTTAGACTTTAGCCATTGAAGGTGAACTTAATTATTACTTCTATATTTTATTATACGGTTATAGCTATTCAGTACAGTGATGAAAGGCTATTGATAAAGTCATGGTTACACATGATGCAAGAATAGAATCAGTATGCAGAGAAGCATTCTACCTCAAGGCGGATCAGCAACTGATTGATACATTCATTATATTTATGTACCAAAACTCATGTTCATAAAATGAAGTACTTTTTTCGTTAATTAGTCTGTCAAAAAGATAAAGTCTGTTTATGATAAACCACAAACTGAAATGAGAGGAGAAATGAGATTAACATTGTAAAATGGATTTATTAACAAAATCCCAATTTTCACACTTTTAACACATTGAACTAATTTTTTTTATGGCATTTAGTCACTTAAGAAATCATTAATAGAACCGTGATCACTCTAATATGGACCAGTGATCAATTAAATATAAACCCAAGACATCACCAAACAAACATGCAATCTGAATATTTGAAGCAGGATTGGAGTTGGAATGGAGAACAAATACTGAGATTATTTCTAGATTATCAAAGGTATCTATCAATGTCTCTCTTATTGTAAGGCAATCGGTGCATAACTTGGATTCTCTAAACACCTGTCTTTACTTTAGTAAAGACGGTAACTGTTTGGAACAATTACTCAGTATTAAGAGTGAAGTTTTACAGCTAAGATGTCTTGAATGAATTCCGTAGGTTTCTGTTTTTGCACCACATCCATCTTCTCATACACACTATTTTCCTAAATTAAAAGCACCATATGTGGGATTTTCGTTACCTGTTCTTGTACTTCCTTCTGATTGGGAAATGTATCTATGCATTGTTGCAGCACCAAATCAGTTGTGTCATGAAAACAGGGGCCGCAGTCTTTCAACCATGAAAGGAGATGAAGAACTTGAGGAAATTTGCATCATCTAAACTTTAAGGCCTTGGATGCATGAAGCCCTTCAACAGAGATTTTTTTTATTTTTCTTCTTTGCCGACAGTTGTTTAAACTATTATCAGTAAAATATTTTAACAGTCATGTTTGCATGTGAATGTGATAAATTAGATGGCAGGTATTTCTTACAATGTTTTGATGTGTTGACACTGGAGCGTTTGCATGTGTTACTAAATTTATTCAAGAGCACATTTACAGAAGTTAATTTGGGATTTCCCTGCTGAGCCAGGGAAGTCCAAATGGGAGAGGATTGAATTACATGAGAGACACATGTTGCAAAATGTCAAGTCCACCGCCGTCCGCTGCATAATGCCTGTCTTGAAGAAGCTCAAAATTTTCCTCCAAGCAGGTGAAAAGTGACAAGTCTGCCAGGTACTGCACTGAGATTCTGCATGATGGTGATTCTGCATGATCGGGGGGATTAAGTGGCCAGATTAGATTTTATTACCAAAAATAAATATGTGTTCACTTTAAACCACTTTGCTTGCTAATCAAAATAAACCACAAGTAACTGTGTGGGCTTCAGTTTGGGGGGATTTTATGACTCGGTTGATGAACTAGCTGTAAATGTTCAACTATTTTCCCTCATTTGGGTTCCAGCAGCATAAGGAGTCATGTCCTGTTTCTGTTCCTGTCTTGGTTTCAGATAGACATGCTCGATGTGTTAATAATAGGAAGTGGCCCCCATGCCTTGACCTTGGCGAGCTTGCTCAACAGCCTAGACCCTGATCAAGATTCTGACCGTGAAGATGACTCTAGTATCTCCAACCCCCCTCTCTCAAACCTTGAGACATTCAAACACAAACGCTGTAATAAAAGAAGAAAGAGGAGGATGACAGCAGGTACATCATGTTTGCTTTA
Source organism: Micropoecilia bifurca (assembly GCA_903067075.1). Classification (NCBI taxonomy): domain Eukaryota; kingdom Metazoa; phylum Chordata; class Actinopteri; order Cyprinodontiformes; family Poeciliidae; genus Micropoecilia; species Micropoecilia bifurca. Next base: position 17,309 of record CAEGAF010146729.1, read on the forward strand.
ATTTATTAAAGAAGAATCAGGAATATACATTTTTAGAACTTTAAAAGAGTCATAAAACTTGTCACAGTTTTGGTAACTTCAACAAGTTTTGATTTTCTTTAACAATCAACATTTATTCTCCAGACAATAATGCAAAAGAAGGAGACAGCTGCCACAATAAGATAAACTTTTTCTTAAAACAGCAATGCCAAACATCCCCCACACAATGGCTGAATTTCTCATTTTAATTAATAAATTGTCACTTTTCAATGAGTTATATAGAAATGCTCACCTGATGCCTGAAAAGTTTTTAATGACTTAATGTGGTAAGAAACTGAAGAAATCATTAATTAGACAAAATAGCTAAGAGAATTAGAGAGACAAGTTAACCAAGTGGAAGAAGCTGAGTGGGAAACTAAAAGACTAAACTGATCTGAGGAATAACTGCACACACAATACCACAGAAACCAGGAAATTTCACAATCTCTCAGAAAAACACAACCGAGCATTGTACTACAGACCAAAAGATAAAATTAACATTCAGAAACAAGAGTGAGAAACAAATGAAGGAAATAGAAGAACACAAAAAATGTACAAAGGAACCAGATTACAAAATTAAAACAGGAACTGGTCAAAGAAAAGAGGTGAATGCAAACTAAAACCTACAGAACCTTAATCAAGACATAACTCTAAAAGTTCAACATGGAAGTGATGCAAGTGTGCAGAGCCACCACAAAGTCCTTTTCACACGGGTATTTTCTATGATCCCCTGGATCTCTGTGCAAAATCTAAACTTTCAAAAATAAAGAAGGTTTGTGTCAAAAATCATACAGGATCTGTGGTTCCACATCATAGACCTGTACAATAAATGATAAAAGAAAAAAAAAAGATTTACCTTAGTACATACTCTTTTATCCCTAAGTTCCAGAAATTACCAGGTTCCCTTTTATAAAACCCAGAAGATTCTGACAGTACTTTTGTGTCTCTGCTGAATATAATAACAGGTTCTTGATTGCCAGCATGGTCATAGCTCATAGCAACATTTACTGATGTTGCTGTTTTGAGACCTTGTTGCTCACAAACCAAGAAGAAACGTGGCGGGTTACCCTTGATGTATTTTCTAATTTAATTAACATGAACCTGGTGAATTATATTGTGGTTTTTAACATTTAACCAGGGGTTATTATGTACCTTGTTGCTAATTTTCTTTCATTACAGTACAGGGGCAATGCATGGATGACAACGTTTGTCCCAGGACAAATAAAACATTTCGATGAAATACGTTTTTGAAGGAGTTGTACAAAAACAAAACAAATATTGGTTCAAATGCATACATCATTCATCTCTGCAGGACAGATGACTGAACAGCAGGAAGAAAGGCCAACAACATCAGAAAGCAATGTTTGCCCCCCACTCAGTGTCCTGGTGGTGGACACCTATGGAGAGTGGGCCAGTCTGTGGGAGAGTCAGTTCACAGCCCTGCACATCCCTCACCTGCGCTCTCACACACTGGTGCACACAGACCCTTTAAATAAGGTATTTACATAACTTCCCCTGAAGTGGAAATGAGGAATACAAATACAGCCTGTTTGTTTTTTCATGCGACAGAATGCGCTTCAGGAGTTCATCCTCAAGTCTGATCGCTCAGCAGAGCTCCACAGCCTTCCAGACCGTGTTCGCATTCTGGATGAAAACGCCTTCTTCAATGACATGCGGCTTGGCAAGCGGGAGAGGAGACGTCTGAACGTCAAGTCAACGCTGAAGAAGAGCTTGTCCTTCAGCCTGCCGGGAACCAAACTGAGTGTGGATTTTTTTAAAGAACAGGTCAGAAAAATATTTTCCAAATAAAGATGACTCTTAAAGTCACTTCTGTCTCTCTGAAGTAGCTTTACTTCATAAAATGTTGCAATACTGTTTGTTTTGAGGTACAACATTGCAAGGTATTATTTTATAAAATGATTATTTCATCCTCTGAACTTCAGTTATCAAGACTCTGCGTATTCAAAGATTTCAAGACACACAGATAATTTTTTTTTGTTAACATGCAGGTGAAGAAATACAAATTGGACAAAATTCTGCTGAAGGGAACAGTGGAACACATCATACCAGTGACTGGGGACACAAAAGGAAAGGGTGAAGAACAGGAAGTCCAAAGAGAGACTGAACAGGTGGAAGTTGACCCAGGAAAGAAGGTTGAACACTTTTGCGTTGAATTTCAAGACGGCAGGGTCTTAAAAGCCCGGCAGGTTGTTTTGGCAACAGGTCCAACCCGTGTTCAAATGTCAAACATTCCCGAATGGGCAAAAAGCATTGAGGAAAGTTTCCCAGACGGGCGACTGCAGCACACAGTTCATCTCATGCACAAGCTGTCAATCTCTAAGAAAAGGCTCCAAGAAATGGATTGTCAAGGACAGGAGGAGACTTCTTCCGGTCAAGGTAAGAAAGATTTCTCATTTGGACAGAGTGAACTCCACGGAGGTTATAACTTTTACTCTCTAAATCTTTCCTTTAAAAACATTTTCTCAAGCCTAATGTTAAGCATTGCTTTTACATGAAATCTTTACATTTATTCTAAAGGTTGACACTGATACTGATCTATGGAGTTCCTTCACCAGATTTGTATGACTATGTGTGTCCATTACATGTAGTATGTGAGGCAGGACAGAGAGTAATGGTAGTTGGTGGAGGTCTGACCAGCGCTCATGTCGTATCAATTGCCCTGCAGCAAGGGGCCAACCACATCACATGGGTCATGAGAAAACACCTGCAGGTCTAGTGGCTGCGTGAAACAGCATGTGGATCAACCAATAAAAGCAACACTGTGATGCTGGCACATTTGGTCTCCAAACATAGCCGTGTTCAACCTTTCTTCCGTAGCTGAAACAGTTTGATGTTGGTGACGTGGAGAGCCTGGTAGGTCGTTACTCCCACGTGGAGCACGGCATCAAGATGGATGGCCAGGCCTACCTGAGGCAGTTCTTCAATGAACGCAGCCTTCACAAACGTCTGGCAATGATTCGGCAGGCGAGAAAAGGGGGCGCCATCACCCCAGAGGCATACATCCACCTGCAGCCATTTATACAGAGCGGACAGGTGGAGCTGAAGACTTTCTGCCAGGTAATGCAACCTGTGACTACATATCTGTGACAACTTTGAATAAAACTGACTCTGTAAAATCTGAAAATGTGCAGAAGAACATCACAGTTTTTTACTCACTGAACAAATTTGGTTAATGTTCATTTTGCTTTTTGGGCAAAAAATAGATGATAAGGCATACTTCCCTGTCATACATGTCGTATTTCTTTGATTCTTTGCTCTTTAAGTCATTCTAAAGCAAATGTTGCAGAGCTCACTGTTTTCCTGCAGAGTGCTATTGGATTGGTTCTGAAAAATGTTCATGTGACTGATAAACAAATGATTGGATGAACACTACATTATAACAAGATGAGCAATGAGCTGACTTTGCCAGTTGATGTCAATACGTTTATTCTTGAATTAAGGTTAACTTGAACTGGGTCACTGTGCAGGTGAACGAGGCCAGCTGGTGCTACAGGTCCCAATCCTGGAATCTGTCTCTCAGCACCGGAGACCCCTGGACAGGGGACAAGGTCTGGCTCGCCACCGGCTGCAAACTTGACGTCAAACAGGATCCACTGCTTTCTGATGTAATGAAGCATTTCCCAATCCAGGTGGGCTAGGTTTCCAAACAAACTCTTGTGTTATAATTTTGGAAATGCTTCCAAAAGGTTTGTCTCAGTTGGACAAACCTTTTGGTTTATTGACATGCATCTGGGATTTCCACTTTAAAGGTGATTGATGGGTGGCCTTGTATATTGGAAAGCTTACAATGGACAGAAGGATGCCCACTCTATCTGATGGGACAGTACTCTGCTCTTCAGGTAAGCAAACATTTTTGTTGCATTTACCAAGCAAATCTTGGTTTCTGAAACAAGCTGTAGTTTTGAGTTCAGGAGCCTTCAGTCTCATATATTCCTTCACAGGTTGGTCCTCATGCTGTAAATCTAGCTGGTGGACAGGCTGCCAGCGTGAGAATTGCCAAGGACATCATGCAGCATCAGATGCAGGACAGAGGAGAGGATTCTGAAATGAGGAAAGGGAAATCCAAAACTGAAGAATATATCCAGCAGATGCAAGGACTTTTATGGCTTTAATGTTAACTGAACCCTTCAGATGCGACTGGTTATGAGACTAATATGCATAAAATACTGGTCAAATGGTATTCTGTCACGTAATAAAATAAGTGGTCTGAAAGTAAACTACCAAGTTTGCCCTCTCATGTGCAGAAGAAGACCTGCAAATTGAAATATAAAGAAAAAAGAGAGAAAAAAATCAGAAGACCCTTTTGGATATGGTATGAACTTCACCTTTAAATGTTTTCAAATATGTTATTATTTTAAAAAATATATTTATTTTAATTTTGTGAAATGTATGTGTTATTTTGATTTTCTTGTGATTGTTCTCATTTCAGTTTTGCTTCTTTGTGGGGGGATTTTTCGTTTGGTATTGCATTGCTTGCCTTTGTTGGAAAAAACAGACCAACAGAACAAATAAGTGATTTTATCCAACTCCATACAGTTTGGTTATGTTTTTTATATTAATAATAATATTTTTTTGTAAAAATTATTTAAAAATAAAATAAAATAAACTATTTACATGTAGCCTATTCAATTTTTAAAAATGCGTTTGTTTCAACTTTTACTGAATCTTGTTTTCCTCTTTTACCTTGACCGTCGTGTCTTAAGCTCCGCCCCCTTTCCTCACTTCCGCCTTCTAATCTTGGGAGGTTAAATAAATTGAAATTATTTGTTTTCTAAACTCTACAAGCCGACGAAAGCGGTGAGGTTTTGTATACAGGCAGGTGAGTGAATTCATAATGGAAGCAAATGACTCGGTTCAGTTTTTGCTGCTGTCGGTGGAAATGTTAAACCACGGAAAACTGGAACCGTTCAAACTTTACATTGTTGCTTTATTGAGCACAATGTGTCTGGCAAGTCTTAACAGGATATTAATGACTGTAGGTGTTAAACTACGTGTCCATAAAACAGCCGCAGTTACAGCAAACCTTTATTGTTACACAGTGTAACTCAGCCGCAAATGGGGAAGTGACGCCGAAAAGGCTGGACATCCAATAGAGTTAATGTCACAATTTATGCGTCTTTGCTATAAAAATACTACAGGCTGTTTTGTCTTTTAGAAACTAAAGCGGCTCATCAGTAGTGGATATGATCAGCTGATCCATCGAAAATACAGGCACTGCTGTAACACTGTCATTGAGAAACACTGTTTCTCAATGACTGCATGGGTTGAATTAAACATTTTATTTTAAATCGATTTATTATGAAATGTCCATCTGAAAACTTCTGATCATACTTCATGCCATATTTCTGAAGAATCTATATTGAAGCATACGTTTAGCCTTTTTCTTTGCACATTTTGTACAACAGCATTTCGACTGTTTCTGTTGTGGTTGTTACTAAGGATGTATAACAAACAAAGAAGGACCGATAAAAGCAAACATTCTTCTTTGGAAATAATGTAAATGTTCCATTTCAATTTATTATTTGAAACTTTTAAGTTTTATGCAGTAAAATAGGAAAACAAATGGAAAACAGAAGACTAGCAACAAAATAAAAACATAATGGTAAAGTCAGAAAGCCTGAGGGTTCTAATAATCAGTAACCTGAAAATCCAATATGTATGTCTATAACTGCAGCAAATAAAAAGTACTATGCAACCGACATCTTATATAAGTTGTTCACAATTGATGTCCTTTATGTAGCTTTTGATTAGTTGATTCAAGTGCATCATGTGGTACTTGTTGCAGTTTGAGAACCATAGACTAAAGTTACGGCTCAGTTACAAATGGTTGTCATTCCTGCTTTCAAAAAGTCAAAAGGGTACTGTATGTTTTGCAGCGTCTCGTGAAATTTTGCACAAAGAAGATGATTGTGAGGAAGCTGCTGAAGTCCGTTCTCAGTGTGGAACAAGCGGAGGGAGTCGGCGCTCGGGTCCGAAGAAGCATTGGTAGGAAGGAAGTAAGTTCACGCAAAATCGATCAGTTGTCAGTGTTTTTGTACACTTCAAGAGTAATACTTATGAATATTTCCTATGTATTTTCCTTGAAGCTAAGAAACTTGGATCCTTTCCTGATGCTAGATGAGTTTAAAGTGGCCAAGCCAGCAGGTTTTCCAGACCATCCTCACAGAGGATTTGAGACGGTAAGAAGATGGAACAAAGAGAACCCTCGTTTGAAAATTCTTGAAATTTGGTTATTTTTGGTTATTTTGGTTATGTATTATGGAGTTTAGTATTTACTACTTCTTAATCCTCTTAGGGGAAAAAATCTTTCAAAAACCAAATCAAAGTCTTTACATTAGCAATGGACATCTCCAGTCTTTTGTAAAAGTATTAGTTTATCTTACTTTCACCACTTAAGCACAACCATTTTCTCATGTGTTTTTTTTTTCTATGCATTTAGACAAAAAATGAAATAAGTAATTTCAGTTTTGGAAGTTTATACTGTTTTCCACGACAGTGTAGAGATATGTTTGCTGCCTTTATTCTTGGTTATGTAAGTAACCAAAATGCTGAGTCACTTTCCTTTTTAAAGGGTTAAACAGAGCAGAACAGCCAAGCCCAGATACAAGAAAAAGTAAAACTCATATTTAAACACTAGATGGCGACAAGAAGCAACATTATTCTATTCAGTTATGGTAACTCGTTTTACACATTTTCAAAAATCATACATCAGGACAGTGGTATTGAATATGTTCTGGCATTTTGAATTATGGATAATCTTAACTGAAGTTAGCATATTATTGAGTTAAATATTTCAATATCACACCATGAAAAAAATCCCTTACATTTTAAATAAAAAAGTTGTTCTGTGTAATCAGAAAATCTATGATTTAATGATTTTTCTCCCACTTCAGTGCTGTTCATATTTTTTGATCGTTCATAATAAATTCTTACTACTAAATGGATTTTTTCTGAGTGTATTGAAGTAAATTTATTAAAAACAAGCAAATAAAAAACACCAAACATAAATTCCCATCAACATCCCAGACACCTCCCAGCCCCAGTTTGTGTTTGATTTTGCATATGCAGCCTCCATCTCCCTGTGTGCATGAATGGCAATGGACACAGCTGACCCTCACACTGCTGTGCAGATGGATCGCACACAGTTCACTGCTGGAGCTCGAGCTTCCCTCCCTTACACAGATGTTTAACTTTGAGCCTGCAACCTCAAGCTCTGCGTTTCTCTTCCTGCTGTGCTGAAATGAATGCATGAAGATTGGGAATAGAGTTGGCAATTTTTTTTTGTGGTTTTTTTTGTAACTCAGCAATTATACATTCCTTGATTTAGGAGCCTTTTATAGCCTAATGAGGAGGTGCAGTTAAGAGGGTTAATGAGCAAAACAAAAAGATTTGATATGAATGTAAAAACAAAAATCCAACTTTAGAGAAATAGTTTAGCAACTTCAAAGTAGAGAGCAAAATATGAATCCATCCATTTTCTTTACACCCTTGTCCCTTAGTGAGGTCGGGAGGGTTGCTGGTGCCTCTCCAGCTAACGTTCCGGGCCAGAGGTGGGGTCACCCTGGACGGGTCACCCTGGACAGGTCACCAGTCTGTCGCAGGGCAACACAGAGACACACAGGACAAACAACCATGCACACACACACCCACACCTAGGGACAATTTGGAGAGGCCAATTAACTTGACAGTCATGTTTTTGGAGTGTGGGAAGAAACCGGAGTATCCGGAGAAAACCCATGCATGCACAAGGAGAACATACAAACTCCATGCAGAAAGACCGGTACCAGGAATCGAACCCAGAACCTTCTTGCTGCAAGGCAACAGCTCTACCAACTGCACCACTATGCAGCCTCAAAAATATGAATAAAAAAACTAATTTGTGTGTTAAGATTTAATGTAATCATTTTGGCAGTTAACCACAGCTTTAATCTGTGGCTTTTGTCTGTGTGTGTTTTTGTGTTTTAGGTCACGTATGTTTTGGGGGGAATCACAGCCCACGAGGACTTTTGCGGTCATTCTGGACGTCTGACTACTGGAGATTTACAAGTACTGAAGAAGAATTTGTCAAAAAATGACTTGTGATTCTTTTGTTACTATAAAGTTGCAGTGTATTTTAGGCAAAAAAGAAATGATTGTAATTTTTTTCTGCCAGCACTTTTGACATTGCTGATAAGCCTTGTTTAAAGCTGTTTATTTCAATCAGTAAATGATTATTTCTGTTCTTTCAGATGTTTACAGGATTTATTTTAGTATTATCACTGTGAATGACGCTGTGAAAGCATAAAAACTAATGTAGCTTACAAGTACCTTGATTTTTTTCTTTTAACATATATGCATTACAATCATGCAAAGTCCTGCTAATTAGATATTATGCCATCAGGACTGTTTATTAAAGAAATTTTTTAAAGCAGTACAACAAACACAATTTCAAATAGAGTTTCAGTCAAGTTCAGCTGAATTTACGACGCCTAATGTTTCACTTGGTTTTTACCAGAAATTCTAAACCTTTTTGTTGAATCTTTTCAGACAATCTCTTTTTTAAATATGAGGAGTAAATGTTTTCTCATGGTGGATTCATTTCTGAATCCTACATCATGCAATTAGTGAATTACATAATAGGGTAACACTTTATTTGAAGGAGGGTGAATAAGACTCACATGACACTGTCATAAACATGACATCACACCTGTCTTGAACATGAATAAGCCTTCATGAATATTTGACTGTTGTCATAAAGCATCATTTAAATTATGTGTAAATTATGACACTTTTGTTATGACAGTGTAAATTATGACACTTTTAATACAATGTTGACATTATTCAAAATGTCTTTGTTATGGCAACTTGACATTAACCAATAAATGATTACTGTTTAAACCTTACCTTTAATAATATAGATTTATCTATCTTTTAAAGTGCAATCAGTAATACTTTTATAACAAATGTATATCAGTAATGATTTATTGGTTTATGTCAAGTTGTCATAATAAAGACATTTTGAATAATGTCAACTTTGTATTAAAAGTGTCATAATTTACTGAATGATGCTTTATGAGAACAGTCATACATATTCATGAAGGCTTATTCATGTTCATGACAGATGTTACGTCATGTTTATGACAGTGTCATGACAGTCTTATTCACCCCCCCTTCAACTAAAGTGTTACCCATAATAGAAGGACTAAATTCTGCACAGGACTGTAACTACCTGTAAGGAAAGTTCCTGAAATCTCATGAAATCATTAACAATTCTTTGGAATAAATTATTAAAACTTTAGGTCTTTGTAAGCAGTTTGTTTGTCAACACCTTTTCGCTGCATAACATAAATTTACCTTTATGCTGAAGTTCCTGCAATTTTTTTTAGAGTAGTGGTATACTACTACTATACTACTATATAGTATACTACAACTGTTACAGTTATATAAACTCACGTTCAGAGAGTATTTGTTTCAGTTCAAATTAAATTTAACAGATTACTGGTTCTACAATTAGTGGCTTCACTTGAAATGTTTCTTAAGTAAATGTCACAAAAAACATTTTCAATGTTTTCTTTCTAAAGTCCATTAATGTCGCAGTAAGTGCTAATGGTGCAGATGGACGTATTTAATTCATGTAACACAAACACAGTTTCAAACTAAGCCTAACATTACAGCTTAAACATTTTCGAACATCCTCAGCATCAGGGCTACATGTTTACATTTTGTGACTGAGATTATGAGAGAAATTATGTCATTGTCTGCCAGTGGATGACGGCAGGACGGGGAGTGGTCCATGCTGAGATGCCTGTGTCAGAGGAGCCAGTGGTGGGACTGCAGCTGTGGGTGAACCTCCGAAAACAAGAAAAAATGATTGAACCAGCATACCAGGAGCTTAAAAGCTCGGAGATCCCCAAACGCAGCCAGGGTGGGGTCACAGTCGCTGTGATATCCGGAGAAGCATTGGGAGCAAAGGTGTGTGTTCATTTGTGAGAGAATCTTCATATTTCAGCCGTCGCAAAATAAAGCAGGAGCAGAAATTTTTAAGTGAAACAATTTCTCTTTTAATCTAATAAGCAAATACCTAAAAGTATATCCCTTTTTGTCTGTATTGCTGAACAGGACAGTGTGTTTACCACAATGTTTGACCGCAGTGGTTGAAAGGATTGTTTGGAAAAAGGAAGCTAGAAATGAGGAACAGATTCTTTTGGCATGTGAATGATGACTCACAGTTTTGTGGCGTCTCCTAGTTGTTTTCCTACATATGTGAACAGCGGTGGATTCTGAGGTGGCGTCTGATTGGGAAAGTGTGAAAGGATGACAAACTGTGGCCGACTGTGAGGCTGAGAGTGAAGACGAACAAGTTAGGGTCGAAATTATGTTTCCATTTGGCGAATTACTTGATTTGAAGACAACATGATCACATTTTTACATAACTGTTGGTCTTCAGATTAAGCTAAAAAGTTATGGTTCATAAGGAAATGTTAACATAGCAGCTTTAGTAAATAAAGAGGATCAGGGGATTGGAAAAGTAAAAGTGTCTTTATATGAGCATAATATAAACAAGAGCATAAAAGATACAGCAAGTTTCTGTGTTTCAAAACCAAAAGTTAACATTAGTTTCAATTAAAGAACAGTATATCTTAACTTTCCTAAATGATAAAAACATGTTGGCTTGATTTAATCAGAAGGTGTAGTACAGAGCTCTTGGATGAAGAAATGGCCTTTTATATTCTTGGCTAAATATAGAATCCGGCTCAATTTGTTTAGTCCATGTAATTTGACATGCGCACTTTTGGGACGTGTGTGACTGGCACACATTCCAAAAATGCTTAGTTGGTGCAAAATACCCATAAAATACTGAACACAGATTTAACACTGATAGAAAACGTTGATTTGAATTTATTTCCCTATACTCTTTATTTATCATGACGACAGTACTAAAGCTCAGTCACTTTGTTTAGTTGAGATGCAGCATGAAGGCGTGTTAAATTTGAATATGGTTTGAGTAGAAACTTTACAGAGTGTGAGCTCACGACCCAGATGGAGCTCCAGGGGAATGTTGGGTTTATTTGGTGTTGATCACAGATTAAAACTGGATTCCTATGAAAAACAAACTCAAACAAGATATGTGATAATGTCTTACCCATAGTATGACGTTACTATGGGCCGTTGTAATGTAAACTTATTAATACGAAATAAAACATTAATATCTGTGCATTTTTACCATATGCTTTTTTTCTTGTATACAGTCTAAGGTTTACACAAGAACACCAACTTTGTATTTGGACTTCAAGCTGCAGACCGGGGCCATGCATGTGCAGCCAGTCCCATCTGGTAAGAGAATACTTGTATTGTTGTACAACCCAGAGATGGATTGGACATGACAAAATAATCAGAGCAGACCTACTCACAAACATCTAGTTGTTCCCTTAAGACTTATTATAAATGTCCAGGTTTGGAAGTATCCATGCTGTGAAATGACCTAGTTTATATAAAGCTGCACTGATGCGTGTGATGGAAAAGTATATTAGATTTCGACAGTAGAAACCCAGTGCCCCTTTAAATAGGTTTGTAAAAATGTTCATTGAACACTAAACATCTTCTGTGGATTTTTTACACTTAAATGCTGTATTGTAAATAATTTGTCTTTTTCATGCTCTGTACACATGATGCACCTTATGGACATCTTTGGAAAAGTAATCAAACTGTTGTCAGGAATCCCTTGGATCAGGAGTCCAATATTCCTATTTCTAATAACTGCACAGTATTTTCTGTTATAGTTTTGCACAGTATTTTATTATTACTACTTCTGTTGTTCTTATTGGTAATATTTTTGTGTGAACTTTTATATATGATGCTGCCATTACACCTGAATTTCTCCACTGTGGGACAATACAGACCTGTTATATTCTAATTTCAGTAGATCGAGACCAAGTTAGTGTTGTTACCTTTGAGTTTGGCTCAATAAACCATTTATTGCAGGTAATGGAAGCGGCAGTTTCCTTTGTAAAATAATAACATTTCTTTGTTTGACAGGATGGACCACCTTCATTTATACTCTCTCTGGGACTATTCATGTTGGTGAGAAATTTTTTTTTCAACTTTTTTACTTTGTTTTATTTTTGTTGGAAGTATTTCTGACTCAACTTTATAGTTTAAATGTTATTAACAAATAGTAATGTATCTGGTAGGTTGAGTTGGACCAACATGCTTTGGTGGGTAGCATAGACTACCTGGCTTCTTACTGAAAAATATACATAGCAAATTAGTGAGTGCTTTGAAACTAACAACAGCTTGCCTTTTAAATCCAACCAGAAGGTTCAATATATTTAAACTTTAAAGCTTGACCACTTATTACTGTTACTTTCTAATGGTGCTTTTAGTTTTTTGTAATACCAGTGATATATCTAGAAAATATGACTGTATACCAAGCTGCATATCAGTAACATGTAATTTAATTGTTGTATGACTGTAACCGCTTGACCTGGTGGAGAAACTCCTGATGTTTCTCACTGCGTAGCTATTGTAGGTTCAGGGAACTCCCTTTGCATGAGAACAGACTCTTCCAGACACTGGACTTATTTTCACAGGCTTTGTTGGTTTATGTGAACTGATTTTAATATTCTGCTATAAAATCTTTCTACATTTGATTGCTGTCCTTTGTTATCCTGAAGAATTACTTAATTGACTGTAATCACAATCAGATGTTTTAATGACACCAGAGGATAAGAAGGGATGCTGAGACTAAAGCAGCTATTTTGATTTCAAGTCTCTAACTCTGTGTGTAGTCTGACCTAAATCGGAACCAGCTGACTTTGATGAATGGATCCAGGAGAGCCGCTATTGTTTGTTTCTCATCGTATTCAGTCTCATTGTCTCTGTGAAATGAGATCAGTTTTCATTGGAAAAATGTGTACAACCCTATAGTATCAAAGTGGACTAAATGAAATAGCCAGAAAGTGTACACAATAGATGTTTGACCTCAAAGAGGTTTACACTTGATATAAATAATTTGATTATTAAAATTAAAATACCTGTTATGTTTGTTTACATATTAATATACATTTTTATTCCTTTTTTAAAGGCCCAGATCAGGAGCAGCAGCCAGTGGAGTCTCATCACACTGTGGTGTTTGGAGATGGTGATTGTGTCAGGTTTGAAAATAAGGTATAAAACCTCATATGTTGAGACCTTGTCCACAAACATGCGTTGTCAGATGGATGTTATTGCCAAAAATGAAACATTTATCAGAATAAGACTTGACATCAGCCACAACGGGGTTTTTTGTTTTGTTTTGTTTAAAATGCCATTAAGACTGTCATTAAGAAAACTTGGCAAAGTGTTTAGTAATATATTGTTGGGCCTGCATTCTTTCTGCTCTGGACTTGATGTTCTTCTTGGTTTCTTCTTTGCAAAAACCTCGTCACACCTGAAAGATAAACTTGGGTGGTCTTTATCTGATTGCACGACAATGCACTCAACACATCCACAGTAGGAAGAGCCTGCTGCAGATTGGTTGACAGTGTTCTAATTTATTGCTTATCATAAATCTAATCTAATTTTAATTTAACATTTTAAAATACCTGTTGTTCAGTTTGTGTTATTTTTATTACTTGAAATCTTCTTTTAGCCTTTTATCCAAGAAAGATGATGATTTGTTTTTATCTCCAGGGCTCTGAAGTTTCTCATTTCGTGCTGATTGCTGGAGAGCCGATCAACGAGCCTGTGGTACAACACGGTATGTTCTCTGCTTTTCCATTACTGTTCAGTAAACGAAGAAATCCCTTTTTTATTAGCAGGAATTCTGGCCACAGCTTTCAGTGTATTAATTTAAGTTGTTTGGCCTTCAGGTCCGTTTGTAATGAACACTCAAGAGGAGATCCACCAGGCCATGATGGACTTCCAGAATGCCACAAATGGCTTTGAAAGAGCCAAAAACTGGAGGTCCAAAATCAGAGATTCTTTTTAAGCAACGCAGCTCTTTATACAGATTGTTTCTGTCTTGCACTATAGGGGTGGATGGATATTCTCAAGAGCGTTGTGATATTTTGTTACATCAAAAAAAATTAAGCTGATTTAGAGCTTTAAATATACTAATCCTAATGCTTTACACAAGTATCTTTCTTATGCTGTTTGTGGTTACAGAAATACTATATACAATACTTTATTTTGATGTTTTTAAGTGGGTACAAAAATACATGTAAGGTAGGTTTGAGTTCTTCTGATGTCTTGATTAATTGTAAGCTGTGGTGTTCTTTTTTCCCAGTAGGATTTCCTTCATTCATCCTCCTCCACCTCTTTCCTTTCCCATCTTTGTGGCCTTCAACCCTAAACTTTTCACTTCCATATTTGTTATAATTATCTCGGCTGCTAGATGGCGTCATTAACATTTAGACATTTATACAAACCGGCTTTATCATAGTGGAAGGAAAGTCTCTTATGTTGCTAAAAAAAGAACAGCACAGTAGACGCCTCAGTAATATTTGTTCTTAAACAGCACTTTAGAAATGGAGATTAGCACATATGTTGAGATGGTGTCATGTCATTCTGTCAGGTGCCTTCAGAGACTTAGTTTATGTTATTTATTTTTTTAAAAAAAAAGGATTTTAAATTCTTTTTTGAGAATTTGTGGTGTAAATTCATCCTTGTGGTTTTGTAACTCCTGCAAGATGGTGCTAATTAAAGCACACCTTCCTGAAGGAGAGTGTTTAGTCGCTGCTACTGGGATATATAGCTCCTTTTGATTAATTCATCTTCACTGAAATTACCAAAGCAATCACATAGGGAAATTTTCCTGGTGACACTTGTTAGATATTTTAACTCTAGGTTTGGCAAAAGACTAATTTTCCATGAATAATAAGCACTTTTTTTGCTCTCCCTTATTTTATTGACTCACTACATGTATGCTCTAAGTGAATCTCATTTTCCCTTTGAAACAGATGTGTGTTACCTAATGCATATAAGTAATAAAAGTTAAGAAGTTTACATATTATTAAACTCATCATTTTAGGACATAGCGTTCTCCAGCACTGTACATTTGAAAATGTAAATCTTCTGAAGTCTGTCTTGATTGGACAAGTATCGTAACAATCATATTTTTCCATCTTCTAATATTATTGAAAACTACAGACTACACAGCTTACAAATGCAATAGATTTTTGTTGTTGTTGGTGGTGGTGGTGGTGGTGCATTTCTTGCAAATTAAATCCTAAACTTAATGTGTCACTAAGGGTTAGTGGATAGGATGTCTGGGAGACGGGTGTGGTGCTGGCTTCTTACTTCCCATCACATGTTACGATGGTCTGGATCACATTTAAAACACGTGTTCCCGCTCTTAGTCGGGAACATGCAAGTCTAGGGGAAAAACACTGGTGAAAGATTTAGCTGGCAGATGATATGTCAACTCGATACAAAGCTTTAAATAACAGAAACTAGAATAACAAGTTAAGATAAGTCTTGATGCTGTAAGGCCGTCTTTGTAAAGCTAGGTAGTTTTTGTTGTTACTGTAACCTTGGGGTTATTTTCCCATAAAAAGCAAAGCTGTCTGAAGTAGCAAAGCCATAAAGTTCTAAGTCCTGAAACATACACTAATAGGAAAGAGCATTTTTGCACTGCCTCATTGTCTAACAGAAAACCTCGGCCTATTCATCAAAGCTTTAGTAGGACTGTCCTGGTTTAAAGCCCATATCTACATTTGGCTTAAACACACACACACAAGGAAAGTTATTGTTTAATTCTCAAGCTGCAGGTTTTATGATGAACTCACACTTGACCAGTTTCTGGCAGGACAAGCAGACTGACGTATGTTTAGTCCATCTAAATGAGTAGAACTTCTTAATTTTACCTTCACTGCTATGGAGTTTCCTTTGGTTTCCTCCAAATGTGATGAATGTGCCCTGTTTCACTTAATTTTATTTTTTCTCTAAATGGTTTGTCTTGAAATAAAGACTTGGATTTAAACAAACTTTTGTCTCCCAAACTTATTCTAAAAGGTCTTTTATAGAAGAACTATTAGTTTAGTTAGTTAAACTGAGCAATCTTAGAATATGTTAAAAATGGGGATTCTAATTCACTCTGGTTCTGGTTGTGGTTCAGGTTTAGCATGAGAACCTTCCTGCAGTAGCATCACATGAGATTTTGTGGGTTTCTCACATTTGAACCAGAGCTTTCAAAGTTCATTTGGAGGGGTGCCAGCAAAAAATGCTTCACCAGCTCAGAACCTTTACTATGTTTTTGCTAGTGGAAAAACACTGGTGTGCAGTTAGACATTTTACATAGAAATGGCAATGTAAGGTTTTCTTTTTTAAGCCTTTCATATATATATATATATATATATATTTAATATAAGGTTTGTTTCAGTTGTTGATTTCTATTGTCATATTTTTACTATCTTAACTTATAATATGAAATTTTATAGACGGTAAGAATATATATATATATTTTTTTACAAAACTATTTGTTACTATGCAAGAAAAACCAGTAGGCTATATATAGTTTTTTTATGTTGCTCTTACTTGATTGACGACTGAAACCGTTTTCATAAGGTTGACAATTGGTCAAAGGAGCAGAAAAGGTTTATGTTTAGGTTTTCCATACAGCCTTGTGAAAGAAAAGCAGACCAAATGTAAGAGAGACAGACAAGAAGTTTATGATATATTTTTTTAAATACCATCTACTGCTCAGTAGAGGAAAATGTGCATATTGTAAGGATCCTCAAAAAAAAGCTCTTCCGCTGAGGTGGGGTTCCGATCATACTGTAACTCAACGTTATACCGGAGCTGCAGTATGTCAGACGAAATAAGAAAATTCATGCGGAGGACAGTCAGGTGTAGTAAAAGGGTCTTCGGAGTTCCTCTTCCCTCTGGCACGGAACGTTTCCGGAACCACTGCGGAAGGACACGGAATATCGTTACACTCTTTCCATAAACTATTTGAACCTATTTGAGCTGCAGTCAGGCGGGAACCCACAACAGGGCACCATGGCTACTGAAGTCTTTAAAAAACAACGACATTATTTAGCTTTATGGTTTTTGTTAACTTACCGACCAACGAGGGCACTACCACATAAAAAGATGACGAAACAAAGGCAAAACGCGCCACAACCAGATCCGGACGGCTTCTATTATGTTTAGATTCGCACGTGGTTCCCTTAATAAAACCTGCATCCTCCTCACGTCTCTTGCTAAAAGTCTCGGCACCGGCACGTCAAACTCTTCGTGCACTTGTCTCTCTACAAGTCTGTGCATAAAAATCCACGCAGAATCCTCCATAATTTGACAAATAAAGTTTGGTTTTTTTGAGTCAGAAAACCATTAAAACGAGCTGGCACTGGCTGCGGGGAAGGTCACTGAATGAACTACGGAAATGAGAAAATGCAGCTGATGTTACCTAGCGACGATGTTTGTAAGTGTGTTTTATTTATTTTTAAACTTTGTTTCGAACCGTTAACTCTTATTAACATTACAAGATCCTCAGAATAATTAGATTAGATTAGATTAGATTAGATTTATTCATCACACGGGATCTCACTTCATTTCACCATGAGGTTGGTGAGCCACATGGGGCCAAATACCATTCTGGTGGATCAAGACTTGTAAATTATATTATTAAACACAGACATGTTCAAAAATATCTAAGGGAGGACAGGCTTAATATCACTCACGTTTTCGATTTGTTTCAAATTGGGATTATTTATGGTTAATGAAGACTTACTTTGCTTGTTGGGTAAATGTTCTTGTACGATTATTTCTTTACTGGGTCTTAGAACCTGGTGAAGAAGAAATGCACTTGTATTTTTTGACATTCGATAAACTGCGGCCTCGTCTGGCAGTTGTCACAGGTTGAAAAATAAACATGTTTTAATTGCTTCTGAGTACAAACACGTGTATTTCTTTCTGTTGTTTGTTTCATATTAGAATAGTTAAATAACTACCTAAAAGTAACTGGTTTATTTGAGTCAACATCGCTTCCTGAACAATATAGCTTGGACGCCAGGGAGCTGGTTCTGAACCTGCTTCATCTTCTTCATCACTCAATTCTTCCTCCAAAACCACATAGGCCTACATAATCAGTCACATTTTCCCTGAGATACCTCAAAACTGCCTTCCCCTCTATGAATTAACCCATAGTTGTTTACATTTTTTGCTATCTTATTTTTATTGTTTGCATTTTTTAATTTAGTTAGAAACATGAGGAGCCATGTGCATAGCAGTGTGTGTAGTGATGTTGTGACAGTATGAATGAAGACTAGAAGTGCTATGTGAACAAAGTCGGTTTGACAAATGATATTAAAAATCCCTATTGCAAAAGTACAAGGATTACGCAGAGTTTTAAGCAAACTGGGGATCTGCTGGCATGCTACTGAGGAACATGGTGGCAGTGCTGTGGATAAAACCTGACTGGATGAATGAGATGTGTGGTGTAAATGTACTGCATTATTTAGAACAAGAATATGTTTTGTTTTTGATTGTTTTGCTCAAGACGAATGTGTCAGAATGACAATCGTATGGGAGACTGCAGATGGTAAGCATGGTGTAGACTGAATAATAATGAATTAATTGTACAGGTAAAATTATATAGATATATCTATATATATAGATAGATATAGATATATACATATATATATATATAGATATATACATATATAGATCTATATATTCTATCTATCTATCCATCTATATATATATAGATATATAGATATATCTATATATATATATACTGCCACCCCTGAAGAAG
>CAEGAF010146738.1:0-16095 GCA_903067075.1 Micropoecilia bifurca
CACACACACACACACACACACACACACACACACACACACACACACACACACACACACACACACACACACACACACAAACACACACACACACACACACACACACACAAGTACTCACATATACTGTAAAGTACTCTGAGTTCATACACTTGTACATCATTTAGCTTTGCATAAAGCTAAATGATGTAAAACTGAAACTATTTACCTGAAACTATTCAAGTGAATAGTTTCAGATAAAACTGAAACTATTCACTTGAAGACAATTTTAAAGTAATTCTGCACGAGAGGAGGAAATTATTTCAAGATAGATTCAGAACCAAATATAGTACATGTTTCATTGAATGGTGGCATCGCTTCCGAGCTGATTAAAAGTTATTTGTTGATTGGGAGGTGTGAGAATAGCCTTGCTCCTCCGACTTCCTCCACACAGCAGAACAGAAGATGTATGGCCGATGACCAGCACCTCCAGGCCGTCCAGTTGGCCTGCTGCACAGGCGCCTGCATGTGTTCACTTACTGCATTGCTCTAAAAAACATTTTCCATTTTAGAAGTCTCCTTGACCCAGAAAGCACTCCATCACACACGCACGCGTGTGCATCCTGCGCTTGCGCGCAGGTTGCTTTCTTCACCCTTCGCACCAGCCATGGCAGGCATGAAGCACAAGAGAAAGCACTTTTTACTTGATCGTGTGAGTTTCAGAAACATTCGGGTGACATTTTAATGCCCAAATAAGAGAAACACACAACCATCTATTATGAATGAAAGAGATTTAACTTTAATTACTGCCTCAATTCAACTGCTAACTGGACCAGCGAAGAGCCATGACTCCACAATAGGATAATTTCTGCCATATTAGCTTTGATGTTTCTTCCTGCACACTCCCCAGATTATGCTGGAGGTGCTGTCCCATATTAGCCCATCCTGCCGGAGATCTGACAGGGAGCGGGAAAGCTTGCTGCGTGGATGCATTATTCATCAGCGAGCCTGATTCAAAGCGTCTCCTGCCTTCAGAGGAACTCTTTGGGAAAATTGGGAACATTTGAGTTTCGTGTGACTTTTGTGTAACAACTAATTCAGGCTGAGAACATCTACACGCCAAAATATGGATTACAAACAAAAGACAAGGATGAGTGATGTCCTTTTTCCTCGATTTATGAGGAAAACCATTCGATGAACAGAAGCTAATATTTAATCTTAATAAAAGCTGCAAAAGTTTTGCGTGATACGTTGTCCACAAACTTCAAAGTATTAAATTAGGGTTTATGTAATAGAAAAATATGCACACTTAAGTAGTGTGAGGAAAATTATCAATTGTTTCTAGTTTATTATTTGTTTATTTATTTTGTAATAATAAAGGTTTCATAGTTTTCAAGCATTTTCAAGGTAAGTTTTTAAACTTTTCCAGTTTAAACCACACTTTGGAGATAAAAAAAATAATGTTAAAGAACTATAAAAAAATATTTCAATTGACTATTCTATGATTTTATTGTCATTAAGAATATTTTGTGATAGTATTCTACTTTCTACTGCAGGGGCACGGTTGACAAAAATATAACACAATTTTGAAATGTCTGTGTCACACATACATCCTGTATACCTGGCTGTTTCAAGAAAGATGAAAAAAAGATCTCTGATAAATGTTCTCGCAAAGTTTTCTGGCTTTTAACACATAGAAATAATTCTGCTAATTCTGGCTGAAGTTTGGTCGAATTTAACTTCAGTTAGTAAGAAAAAAATGTCTTCATTATCTTTAAATATCTGGTTTTAACTATGGAGTTTAGGTGCACTTTACCGACTGTGTAGTTTGAATATCAAGCACTTTCCAAACCTTGGAAACACCTCATTGAACTTTTTCAAGGATTTCAAACACCTGTGTAAACCCTGAAAGTGTCTGAAAGTGCAGCATGTATTTGTATTCAGTACCCCTTACTCAGATACCCCTAAAAAATCCATTCGGAGTATGTTTAGAGGTAATCTATTCATTATAAAGACTCCACTTGTTTGTAATTTATTCTCAGTTTTTATACAATTACGATAACTGAATGCAGAAACCAACTGAGGCAAAAATGAATTTCAGTGATAAATAAATACAATGGAGACTTTGAAAATGACAGGAAGAGAATAGAGCAGGGAAGAGCCATAGGCAAACCATGGACAAACAGAGAAAGAGAGCTAAATACTGGTTAGCTGGATTATTGAAAAGAGACAGGTGGTGGAAGGAAAAAAGAACAATAATCACAAGAGAAGCAGAAGAGGACATAATAAACCAAGAAGGGGAGGCTAATACTAATCTAAGGAAACTACAGTAAATTCAAATGCACAACCAGAAGAGGTACGGCAAGACTTTCCTACCATTATTAATGAAATAAATACGGCAAGACATGTCGTCTTGCCGTAAAGAGCAATAAAGAATACAGGAACTAAACAAGAAATGGACCAAAATACAAGCAGACAAGCCAGGTAAATAATTGTAGATAAGTTTAAAGCAGTGTTATAAAACAGAAATACCGAGCTTTAAATATCTTAAATATCTTTAAAAACACGGCACAAACCTGAAAACAGAGAGGAGTAATTGGAGAATGGGTCATGCTTACTGTAATCTGATATGACAACTATTAAGTCATGGACTCATTAAATGTAGGCTTTACATTGAAGTGACAAGAAGAATCCAATTGGTGACAAAATGCTGAAGCAGCTCCTGTTTACAGCTTCTTTGGTCAGATGAGGCAGAGATTTAGATTTTTGGTGAACATCCAAAATCATATATGGCAACACTACATATCACCCTGCACACACCATTCAGACATGGACACATGGTAGTGGAGGATCATGCTTAGGGAGTGTTTTTTCTTCGGCTGGCAGAGGAAAGCTAGTCAACATCCAGACTTAGATCCCAACTTTAAATATCTAGACAGGAATGCTAACCATCCACTGAGCTTGAGTTAAACTGTAAATAATAATACATTTCAGTCTCCAGGTGTCCATTGATTATAAAATGTATCCTAATTAACACTTTCAGATGGAGGTGAGCCAACAAAGTGCTGATTCAGGGCTTTGAATTGAAATTTTAGCTTTTTGACTGAGTTTTTGGTAAAAGATTTTAGAAATCATGAATCCCTTTCCTTCCACTTAAAGAATTACTGTGTGATCTGAAGGTTGCTAGAGTGGAGAGGACTTAATACATTACTTTTCAGAGTTTTACTCCTTTTACTATTTCTTGCACTATATTCATGTTGGTCTGTCACAACAAATCAATACAAACAAATAAAAGGTCTGTGGTGATAATGTGACAAACATGTGAAAAAGAAGTAAATAATTTGAAATTGCACTGTAATTGAAATGGAGCTGGAAGATATAAATCTATCCGCATAAAACGGTCAATAATTGTCACATACGCAAAAACCACAAAGTAGTAAAAAAACCAGAAGTTAATCTTAATATCATATCTACAGTATTTTATGAAGATATTAAAAGTTTATGGATCATTTAGCAATAATGTCAGTATTATATTCTATAAGGAACAAAAACATGCTTTGAAAGAGCTATTAAATGCAGTTTACTTGGTACCATCAGTAAGGAACTAATCTGAGTTTTATAGCCTATCTTTACAGAACAACAGCTAAGGATAAAAGCAACTTTAGCTTGTTAGTGTTTCATCTCCCATCCTCCCCCCGCCCGCCCCCCCCCACCCCCCCCAAAAAAAAACACAACACATGAAGCTGGAAGCCCCTTGAGAAAACATTCCCTAACGAACCTGCCAATTAGGAGGAACTCTCCCGCCACTCCGAGGCGCCTCATAGCCATGAGCAGCCCGCGGACTGTCATGCCTTCACAGAAGCAGACAACAACCCTGGCTTTGGGAAGACGCTCCCGCAGCTTCCTGAGCAACCGGTCGAAGTGCTTCTCGCCGGCGTTGCTGTAGATCTTGTCAGAATGAGCGATGCAGAGGCCTTCCTGCGAGGCGAGCTCCTTGAACGCTTCCATCCCGCTCTCGCCGTAGTTACCTGAGGAAGACAAGAGGAGCCGTCAGCCGAGGCTCATTCGCAGGGGAATAGACACGATCAGTAGGCTGTCGTTCATAACTTTTCTCGACGGCGTGGTTTTTCAGATTCACTGAAGTGTTGCTGAGCATGAATTTCTTGTTGTTGTTTCTTTGGGCACAGAAGAGAACATGGGTTGTAAAAAATCCAGAAGATGCTGTAGCAGACGTTAAAGACTTGCATCTTGTTTCCACTTGCTTGCTCAGATCTTAAAAATCAATCCGTTGTGGCAAAACACATTAAAAAGCGCCTCATGCTTAATGTAGGTTTTGATCTGTTTGCCAAACAGATTTTAATCACCTCAAAGAAAGCTTACCATGTTTTAACAGGATTATCATCTCATCTTCCTACATTTATCATATTCTGTCATGGAAAAAAAAATGAAGCAGGCATAAAATTTGACTCCAAATCATGTAAGGGATTTTTGATATTCTTGTAATTGCCATACAGCGTTTTTACATATTTTGTGACTTTTAAATGTGCAAATCTCAATGTGCCTTACTTGGGATGTATTTAACTCCAGCTATTTTGGAAATACCCCTGGCCTGCTTCTCTGTCCCTGCCGAGGAAATAAATCCCCTCATGACAATGCCTGAACCACCATTTGTAACCATGGTTACAGTGCGCTCACGGCAGACATAAAAGTTTGGTCTGATCTGACCAAAGTGTCTTCTTCCACATGCTTCCAGGTCACCCGCATGTCTTGAGGAAAGGTTTAGATTTGACTTCTTATGGCTGTCGCTCAACAATGTCTTTCTTAGTCATTCGATTTGTGACGAAAAGTTCAGTTGAGATTCCTCCACCTGAGTCGTGAATCTGTACGGCTCCTCCAGACTTACAGAACCTTCTTTCTAATGATTAGAGATGTGAATCTTTCACTACCTACCAATTCGATTCAGAAACAATCGATCTGCAGATTCTGTTTAAATTATGTGACTGACAAGCAGAAATGACAGCAGGGGGGGAAAAAATTAAAATTTCTGTATCAAATTCCATCCGTTTATATTTAAACAAAATAGGTTTGTGCATAAGCTTAGCTGCCTGGCGTTTACTTAAATTATTTTTAAAAAAATCATAGAATAAGTCAAAATATATACAGAGGGCGAGACAGCCTTCTGCGATATGCAGTATAGTTGCAAAGACAACTTAAACACATCTTAAAATCGATTTAGCATTTTGAATTACCAGGACTAGAAATTGCAGTTCTCTATACAACCTCTACTGCAGATCCCCTTGGAATGCCTGTAAGTTTAGGAGAAGAAAAAGAACAACTTTGTGTTGGTTTTTCACATAAAATGCCAACAAATCCCATTGAAGTTTTGGTTTTAATATGAGAATATGTTCAATAGGGGTATAAATACTTTTACAAAGTATTACAAAACCCAGCTTCAACTCAATATGTATATTTTTGTTGCTGTATAGGTGAGTACATTGTAACTTTTATCATAGTGACTTGACTGCAGGACTTGGTATTGCGAACAGAATGTTACAAATGCAAATTACACTTCTTAATAAATAATTCAACGGCTTTTATAAAGAAACACAGAATCAATTAAGGAAAGAGGCTTGATTTGACCTTCGTAGACCTCAAATGATCAGCACTCCTGATAAGCCAGGAAACTCACAAAACTGAATGCCTAATGAGCACAGATCATAACTGTGGCTGGAATATCTATTTGTCCAAAAGCTGGACGCTTTGCCACATTGAGTGACACGACACATTGAGGGACAATCAACAACTTCACCTTTTGAAAAATTTACCAATACTTGGATGCACTGTTTGTTCTGGGTCTCATTCAGTTTCCTGTGCCAGGAACAGGTGAGAGGTGGAGTAGACCTCGAACAGTTCACCAATCACTTCCAGGGATCACAACAACACCTGCAGTGACTTGGAAAAGTATCAGTACCTCATAAACATTTAAGCATTTTGTTGCAATTTTACAACAAACTGCCATTTATATAATTTAAACTCAATGTGACAGGCCAACACGAAACACTGAGTAAATATGAAGTGGCAGAAACGTTTTGTAGACTTGTTTAACTAATAAAATGTGTGGTGTGCATTTGCTTTCTGTTCCCTTTATTCTTTAAGCACTGAAAATAGAGAATCAAGAAATCCATAGTAACATTAGAGGTTCCCAGAAGAAGGTGAAAAGGTGAACATTTGGAATCACCCTTGATCAAAGTCAGACTTTTTTCAGTCTGTCTCCAAAATGCTACATTTGTTGGAAACAGACTGTAAATCACCCTGAACATGCCATCAGCATGGTAGAACTTGGTAGTAGCTACAATATACCGCGGGAATATTATTCATCAGAAAGAACAGGAAAGCTGGTCAAAGATGGGAAGGATGGAAGGATTTAAAGTGAAGGTTCACCGACAGGTTCCCAAAACTTATAACCGTAGTTACACTATTCGTATGTCCGAATAGCCAAATCAAAGAACAATTGTAACAACAATGGAAGATCATACTACAAAGTAATAGTCCAGGTTGACTGGACATAAATGCATGTTAGATGTTTGAGGTTTAAATCTGTCCAAAAAACTTTACTTGCACTTCTTAATTAAATGTTAATTATCACATAAATGCCTAATAAGACAAAGTATGTTTTTTTTGTTTTGTTTTGTTTATCAGAATATCAAGAGAAAACCCAGCTGGTTTGATTCTTGACCCAGTGGATCAGATTTCTTTATGTCCAAAAGATTGCACTAGCAAATATTTAGGTAAGTTTAGAATCACTCCCAAACTACAAAAAACAAGAAGCAAAGCATTCATTGAAATCATAAAAAGAATATAAAATACATGATCAACATATTAACTAACTGGTTCTATTACCAGGGACAAGCTATTAACACAATCATAAGCAATAATGGTAAAGGAAAGCAAATGTGCTGCCCTTTTTGTCTTTCTTCCTCTAAAATAACTTACTGAAGAAACGTCACAAGCAACCATATAACAACAAAGCCACTGTACTGTACACATATGCTATTAATTTTATGAATCATCAAGAAACAACTACAGTGACTGATCCCGCTCAGCTTGTTCTCAGAGACAGTTATTAAACTGTGATCCTCTCGTCTTAGACTTTCTTTAGAACTTTCTCTGGTTTCTTGAAGAAAATATGTTATTTCAATGAAAGAAGAAGAAGCTGATTTATTAAAGAGGCATTGTATGAGCTTTATGCCACACGGGGGTTGTCTCTGCTACTCAGAAATTTTGTTCATGTCAAGATACATATACAAATTTTTCTATTTAGCTAACAATTTTGAAAATCATGCATCGTTTCCCTTCCATGTCCCACCTTTTTGCTACTTTGTTAATCATTTTTGGATGCAACGTAAAAAACTGCCATTAGGTTCTAATGAAAATGTCACTTAACATCTAAAAAGAAGGATGATATCTTACCCTCTGTGTGTACTGCTGACACATAGGTCCAATTGTACTGTTTGACAATGTCCAACAGGGCTCTGGCTTGGAGAGTGTCCGAGGGCACAACTCTGAGGAAGTACTTGAACAACGTCTTATCACTGAGGTCAATGCTTGTTGCAGAATAGGCAATCTGCGGGATGTTGAACAGCTGCAGAAGGTTCTGGACTTGAATTGCAACCGAGCTTGAGCCAGGACCGATGACTCCTGCAATGGGCTTCTTGGTGGGAGGCGGCTGGCTGGAGGGTGACCCTTCAATGCACCACTTGGAGCCCTCCGTGTCGTCTCGGATGGAGATGAGAGAGTCCCGTATGAACTCAATACTCTGCTCCAGGGCTACAGAGGAATGCCAGCAAGAGTCCCTGATCTCACAGCCAAGGGTGATGTTGGGTAGCAGGTTGGGGTCTGAGTTTATTCGATCCAGGGTGTGGAACATGGCCTCCACTCTCTGGATGCCATACTGCTCACGGACTTCTCCGCATTTCCTCTCAGCAACCTTCTCCGCTGACGGCTGGTGGTGTACGGAAAACAGGGCACCTATTATTACATCCCCATCCATTCGTGCCACCAGGCGGGAGGCAGAGCTTGGGACAACTGACCTCTCATACTTGCCTTTGGACAAGACGAATGCCTCAAAGAGTAAAATGGGCAAGTACAAAGTGCTTATTACAGTCAGGTAAATCATGCTTATCATTGTACAACAAGTGATGGGTGTACAATCATCTCCTTTGGGCCATAGTAGAGGTCCATTAATCCCGTATGGATTCAATGGGAACTTCACGGGACGGTCTTCATTGCTTTTAACCTGCAATTGAAACAAAGACACTTACGTTACTTTTTATACAATGTCTGTCGGAGATATTTGAGTGGTCAAGATGACATTAAGTTTCCTTCCACTGGTAAATCTTTTCAGTTTCAGCACCTTGGACAGCTGCCTCTGCTGTGTGAGGAAATCGGTTGTTTTGATCTCTTTTCAACTTTTACCGAAAAGCATAACATACAATGCCAATATCTAATTGCGGCATTTACTATCAACAGGACAATCGTTGGCTACACTACACTGCACTACAGTTTACATCCACATGCATATCGATCAGAGATAGCTGCATATTTAAGCTGTGTTAGGAAGCCTATTGTCGTGTAGCAAACCTGAGTTTATTTACCTGCGACAGGCAGCTCCGGGTATGCGGGCTCTGTGTCTCCTGTGATGCAGCCAGACTGAACCCCAGCTTCTCCTTACCAACAGAACACGGTGGGGTTGACTCCCTCTCTCTCTCTTTTCTATCTGCACTGATGCCCCCTTCTTCTCCTCTTCCTCACTGCATCTTAAAAGCGGGTCATAGTCGCTGCGGTGTCCCTGATTTGAGTGCACAGTTTGTAAACGTCGGGGCGGGACAGTGACGCATTTGCAAATCAGATTTTGGGGGCGAAGTATATTGGGGCTGACGTGAAAAGAAAATGTATCCGGGGAGCAGAAATGTTAACTTTTAAAGCTAACATGACAGCACGAACACAGTACGATATAGGAAGACACGCCAAATGATAACTAACTATGTAGGGACTAATCAAACTTCATGTAGAGAAAACGCTCCTGTTTCGTTTGGTCACTGACAGATGTGATGCACGTGCAGTTTACCGCTGCAGCTGAAAAAAGGGGAAGCTCTCTTGTGACACCATGTGGTAAATATACGGTATGACAACCTTTATTTCAAATACAAGTTTAAAATCAGTTTAAATCGTTATCCCAATGAATAATATAAATAGTTCATTAAATATATTTGAATATATGTCTAATTGTAGTTACATAAGTAAACTATGAAATGTGGAAATTGCTGTTTAAAATTTGAATAGATAAGGAGATCAAATTAAAATTAATTATTGTATTTATTTGAACAATTCTTATGATACATTCGAACATGGATTATTGAAAAAAAACTTCAGTATTTTAACTACGAATTTAATAAATCGATAAATATGATACATTACAACAAATATTAATCAATTACATTTATTTTTATTTTATTTGTGATATAAATATAAATTATGTTACGACTTCAAAACTATCACTATCACTTAAATGAATTTATATGATGAAACATAAATTTTTATTTGACAATATAGTAATACTTTTACCCTCAATACACAAAGGGAAAAAAAGTTTTTAATTGAATAACTTGGATTTATTATATTTGATATTTTGGTATTTTTATGACTATCTTCAAAATGTAGGTATATGCTAAATTTGACCTAAACTGTATGAAAGTAAACATCTAGTTTCTTATCGTGGAAAGCCTTTTTATTATTTATTTTCAGTATGGATTCAACGCACAACGAAGATGTTAAACTCTGGAAATTCTACGTCCTCAGACGGCAACAAAACATAATAATAATAATAATAATAATAATAATAATAATAATAATAATAATAATAATAATAAAAGACTTCACTTATATTGATCAGAAAAGACACTGTGAGGGGTTTTAGTTTCCAAAAACTATGCCTTTCCCCCCCTCCGACGTCACGTCCTGTATTTAAAAATGGCGGACATGAACGTCGCTGTGGATAATTGAACTGTGTTTTTGCTGCTTTTTCTGCTCGTTAATGAGGAGCTTCTTCATCATGAAGCGACTTTTGTTACAGTCGTAGTCAGCGGAGCAGCTTGGGTAAGGCTAAGAAAGTAAATGTTTTTAATATAATTTGCTGGCATATGTCAAACGATAAATCTACAACGTTAGGCGAAAGTGTACCGTTTGTACCGTTTGTATCTTTGTATCGTTGTTTATATTAGCAGAAAGACTTCCGTATTTCAAATCCTGACACAGTGCCCTGTGCAGGTGGATGAAAGTAGGTTTTACTCTAAAATTAGAAGAGGTGTTAATTTCCGTCTGTGTTTCACTTGATGTAATGGAGCCAACATAGGTTTTGTAATGTAATTATACAAATGCTCTTAGCTCACAGGTTAAAGTAGTAAAATGACGAGAGCATCATAGTTAAAAGTGTTGCTAATAACCCTTTAAAAAAGCTTCTACTAGACGCAGCAAATTACAAAAGTTGCACTTGCATAAAGCATAAGAGGCATTGTTGTGCAACGTCTTTTAATCATGATACTCAGTTCAAAGAAATGTGAAATATGAAGAAACATTTACAGAGTAAGGCTCAATTCCAGCTTCTTGGGTCGCTCACTTGCTAGTTTTAGAGATTTAACTGAGGTAATATGAGACGCTATTTTACTATTTTATTCTAATTTTATGTATACTCATAAAAAAAAAATGTTTGTATTGCCCCATAATGACACTTTATCTTTGTTTAGTTATGTGGCTCCTATGTTTGATGTGGTACAAGGTAATAAGTAATTCCTTATTCATTTTGATCTCTGTTAAGGTTTTTATAATGAGCAGTCGGAGGAAGAGGGCCCCTCCTGTGAGGGTGGACGAAGAATCGAAGAGGAGGCTGGAATGGAACATGCTGGAGGACAGGAAGAACGAAGCCGTCCAGGAAGACGACCTGACTCCGTCCTCCTCTTCCTGTCTTTCAGTTGACCCTACCGCCTGCAGCTCTTTTCTCTCCGCCGTAGAAGACATCACCTGCGCTCGTTCGGTTCAGCTTTCAGATGAACTTCCCAGCACGTCCTCGGACAGCAGCAGCGCCGCCTTCGCCTCTCTGGCGCTCTCTGTGGTGCCGGCTTTAAAGCTGGGCCACGTCTGGAAGGCTCTTATCGGGAAGTTCAGCATCAGGCCGGCTTGGCTGCCGTCTGACTACGAGAACAGATCTTTTCTGGCGTACCGGACGGGCAAGCAGCTCTACCTCAGTTTCAGCAGCTGTGATGAGAGCCCAGGGCAACAGCGGAGCCCTGAGGAGGACGGCTGTGCCGTGGAGTGCAGCCTTGGCAGGATCCCATTCGAAGACCTCGACTGGCTGCAGAAGAGGAGGGTGGTGCAACTCTGCCACCAGACCGAGGAGCAGAAAGTTAAGGTGCAAGTTAGGAGATTGCTTAGACTTTTCCACATTTTGTCACGTTACAACAGCAAACTTTGTTTGGATTACATTTGACAGACTTATGTGCATGAGTAATTAATCGATAAACTAAAATAAGTTGCATAATTTCCATGCTGATGATTAATATTTTTTTTGACAGGCAGTTCTTTTCACAAACACGTCATAATCCATCTTATTTACAGTTTGGGATGGGTGTGCTTTTTATTTCCATGTTATTTATTGATTTTGTTTGTTGTGTTTTGTTTTGCATATTTAAATATCTTCAAGTTCCAGTGTTAAATCTTCTTTACAAAATTAAATTGCGCCATTTTGACATTATTTATACATTACTGGTAAATGGTCTCAAAACAGTATTGTCATTTATCACGATAATTACTGGGACATTTTATCGTCCTGAAAAATTTGTTATTGTGACAGGCCTACATATTGTAATGTAATGATACTATATCACAGGATTTGTGGTTGTAATATTAGTAAGACATGGTTTTGCAATTAACTACAGGCATATTCACAAAATTAGATTACACACACGGATGAGGCTCGTCTGTCAGATTAAGTGTATTTTTTAAAATAACAACCTTTAAGCAGTTACAAAGCATGCATTTCATTAATCCAATATTTCTGCTTTGAATATATGTTTTTTTTGAATGGTTTGATGTCATATTCTAGTCTTAAATCTTGAGTTTATATGAGCAGTAAGCAGAAAATCATCATAATTAACAGAAATGGAGGCTTGAAAACATCTGTCTGTGTGAAATGTATTTGTATAATTTGATCTGAATTTAGTTACTGAAATAAAAAAAACATCCTAATTTTTAATTTATTGAACATGACTGTATGGGTTTATAGTGTGTATACAGTAATGTAAATAATCCGGTATAATTAGTGATTAATTACAGATTTAGAGCTAATTTAAGATATAATAATATTGTTTTCCTTGTGTTACATGAAAGCTGAGTGTTGTCTTTGTGTGACAGGTGGGAATTTACCTGCTGGAAACTGGGCTGGGGAAGCCAGAGTTCCTCAGCGAGGGAAACGCTCGGCCGAAGAAAGCGACTCAGATAATGCAGAAGCTGATGGAATATTTCTACGATTTCATCATTCCTGGTGCGCGTTTGGGCCCAGTTTGTAACATTAGCCACTAAATGAACCCTATGCGCCTTCAGAGCTTCTCTCCTAACAGTTTCTTCTTCTTGTTTATTTTGATGCAGAAGTCGTAGAAAACGAGGAGGAGGAGTGCGACACTGATCTGGAGAGGCAGAACGTGGAGGAACTCTATGACTACGTGAGGCACCAGCACCAGGAGGAGAACCAGGATGTAACATACGACGTCCAGCACAAGGTTCTGATTCCCGTCCTCAGGCCCTACCAGAGTCAGGCCGTCAACTGGATGCTGAAGAGAGAGAAATATAACATTAGTGCACCTAAAGGTACATATGATAGTGAAAGGTATGCATGTCCATTTCAGGGAAACTTGGGAATTCAAGTGATTACTTGAGACTATATCAAAGGTGCAAAAGACGTTTTGAGTGTTTATAGAAAAACCAGAGATTATGCGAGCTTTATATATTGAAGATTGTGATGTATTTTCTGCTTTTGTTTGTAGAACACTCCCTGCATTTCCTGTGGCGAGAGGTTGTGACTTTATGTGGCAAGAAGTTGTTCTATAATCCCTTTACCGGCTGGTAAGAAGAACCACTTTTTCTGAAACGGGTGTAATCAATAATAAGAACAATAACAAATCTATTTATATTCCTTGTCTTAGGTTGAGCATGTTTTTTGTCATAGTGCTGCAGCTGTTACTTTATTAGAAAAACAAGCCAGCAGACAATGAAACTCTGCTGAACCTGCGCTGCCATTTTTTCTCCCTCCACTTAAACTCACACTGCAGCCTTAACCAGTAAAACTGGAGACTTTCCTTGGAAATAAAGTAAAGTGCACGCACTGGTTTTTGGATAAATGTAACACCACCCACCATTAGGTGGCGATATAGCTCAACACAAATGTTATGGTTTGGATATCATATGGCGCTAAAGGAGGGTTTTACTCCTCGATGAAGCTGTCTGGGTTTCACTTTCAAATCTGCTCACACAAAATAAAAATAAAACAGCATTGAATGTATAAAATCATTGAATGGTTCTGCATGTGATGTGCAAAGCCACGCCCTTATGCCCCCCCAAAAAGATTTTTGTCACGCCTTTCCAAGGAAATTTCAAAACGTTTTAAGCCTGACTGGTCCAGAAATGTGCATATCTTACTTACAAACAAAGCCGAATACCATAGGTAGGACAATTTTTGAAAAATAAACAATATGCACATTTTTACAGCTCTTACTTAACAGCCAGATTTTAAAGATATTGCGTTAGTGCCTGCAGTTTCATCTGTTTTTTTCCATCCTGAAGCATATCTTTAGTTTTTTCTCTGTTTCCTGTTATTTTAGCTTAATTCGAGAATTCCCGCTGGCCGGAATCGAGTGGCCCGGTGGGATCCTGGCTGATGAGATGGGGCTTGGGAAAACGGTGGAGGTTTTGGCTCTTGTTCTCTTCCATACTCGTCAGAATCTGGAGCAGGAGGCCCTCACGTTGCCTGTGGTGTGAACTTCTTCTTGCACAGTATTATCTTTTTGACAGTATTATCTTTTTGAATGAGATATTTGAAAACTTCAACATTTTTATAGCTCGTTACCTTTTGCTCATTGCAGGGAAAATCTGTGAATTACTTTGTTCCTCCTCGTCCGTTAGAAGTCAAAGCTACGCGCTGCAAGCCTGAAGCTCAACCGAAAATAAAAACGTCCCACCCAGGTCTGACACCCTCATTCGTCTCTTGACACATCTGTATGTTCAAAGTTGATCTTCCATTTTTTTTAAAAAGTGTTTGTTTTTCTGTAGCTGTGCGGGTGATGTTGCTAAATGCAATAAAGGAGATGCGGACCGGCAAAGGAGCCTCTGTCAACGCTGTGTTCACCTACATCCGGGCCACTTACGGCTACGACCTCCTGAAGAACCGCAATCACATCAAGAAGACGCTCGCGAAGCTGATAAACGAAGGATTTGTCGACCGCGTAAAGGGCAGGGGTCTGGCGGGTTCTTTCAAGTTGGGGAAGAAGTACAAAGAAACAAAGAAAATCTTGTCTGCAGCATCCAAGTTGGTAAGAATCCGCAACTGCCGTGTCAAAATCTGATGCCGTATTTCATCAGTCACTTTGATTTCTCTCCTTGATCATTTGTCTTTGCTAGATCTTCAGATCAGCAGAGAGCACACCAAGGAAGACGTTTCAGAGGCGAGCGAAGGAGAAGGCCGAGGCGGCTCTCCAGAACTCCCTCTCACACAGTCAGAGAGACCTGAGCCCCACATCGGACCGGCGTGACACAGAAGGAAAAGAACAAAAGCAATGCGAGGGAAAAGCAAACAAGAAAGCCAATTTAGAAGATGGTGCGACGTCGACGGGTTCTGCCGCGGTATCTTTACAGCTTTCTCTGGGTAAACTTGAGTCAGACACACAGGAGATTCCCAGAGCAGACAGAGGAGAAGAAGCCTCTGGGACGGATTCGCAGGACGAGACGGAAACTCCCACCAGAGCGTCCGTAGTCCCGTTTAACACCGCCGATTACCGCTTTGAGTGCATCTGTGGAGAGCTGGGCATTATTGACTATAAGCCGCGTGTGCAGTGTATGAACTGTCAGCTGTGGCAGCATGCAGAATGTGTGAACTATAAGGAGGAGAGCCTCACAACCACCCCCTTCTACTGCCCTCACTGCCTGGTGGCTATGAAACCAGTATCCACTGGTGCCACGCTCATCATTTCGCCCAGCTCCATCTGCCATCAGTGGGTGGAGGAGATCAACCGCCACATCAGATCCTCCTCCCTGCGCGTGCTGGTGAGAGAGATTTATTTACTTTTTTTTTTTAAATAGTTCTGAAATCAATTGGCTAATCAATTGATTGGCGATTAATAGATTAACTGTAAGTTATTCTGATGATTAATTGAATAATTGGATAAAAATACTGGCACATTCTACAGAGTTTTCATTTAGCTACTTAAGACTTTTCTATACAATATTAGAAATACATTAAAAGATGCAAAGAAACGCTCAAATAATTTTTTTAATTAAGAAATTAAACATTTTCTTTTGCCTAAAATGCATTAACAAAGCATTTATTTAGTAAATTTGAACCTGGTGAAGCTAAAACTACGACACCTGAAGAGGTTTAGGTAAAACAGACAAAGGCGTTTTTTTGACTTAAATATCAAATGGATATATGTTTTGTTCAATTTTGAATAATCACTGCTAATCACTGAATTTACATATATATATATTTTTAAATTCAGCAAATGACCTTTTTTGAGTCTGTATACTCCAGTTAATGATAATCGATTATTAAATTAGATTCATCATGATTAATCCAATTAATCGTTTCAGCTCTCTTTAGTTTTAAAGCCTTCTATATCTTTCTGTTGGAAATAGTTGTCATTCTATCTTATTAAGCTCCCCCTTACATCTGTTTTCTCACATTTTAGTTTATTTTTTTATAGCTCCTGTTCTTCTTTAGATTAACTCGTGTGTGTGTGTGTGTGTGTGTGTGTGTGTGTGTGTGTGTGTGTGTGTGTGTGTGTGTGTGTGTGTGTGTGTGTG
>CAEGAF010146739.1:0-49566 GCA_903067075.1 Micropoecilia bifurca
TGTGTGTGTGTGTGTGTGTGTGTGTGTGTGTGTGTGTGTGTGTGTGTGTGTGTGTGTGTGTGTGTGTGTGTGTGTGTTGCCAACTAAGTGAAGAACCAAGTGCGTGATCAGGGTTGATGAGACTTAAAACCATAAGCGGGACAAGAAATGCAGCCAAGATAGGACTTAACAAGTTCACTCTGAGTGTGAGTCTGTGGGAACCAATTAAGAACATTCATTCATCATAAACTCTTCATATTTGATTTACTAATAAAACTCTAGAAAATATGCCATTTATTTGTAATCAGTTCCCTCTGCTTTGACAGCCCTAAATAAAATTCAGTGCATTCAATCAGACTCTTAAGATAATGGCAGATACTTTTGGTAACATATTCAAGAAATTCTACAGGAGCATGTAAAAATGGGTGCAACAACACAAATTGAAAAACAGAAACAACATAAACATGTTACACAATTCAAATGTTTATTTTTGTTTGATTTCTAAAGAGAATGACAATTATTTTAACTTCTGCGACAGACTGGTGACCTGTCCAGGGTGTACCCTACCTCTCACCTGAAATGTTTTCTGGAGATGGGCACCAGGACCACTCCTGACCCCACTAGGGGCAAGGGTGTATAGAAGATGGATGGATGGATGGATGAACTTTTTAGGCATTGTGGCTTTTATTTGTTAGTAATCTGACAGAAAGAGGCATTCATTGCAATATTAAGAATAGTAACAAAGTTGGTCCTTAACCAGGTCACTTCAGCAATGCACCTCTCTATCACCATTGGATCCCAGTACCGGAGTGCTAATCCCAAATTACCTGCCTACAGTCCTAACGTCCCCAGGGACTCGACTGGAGGCAAAGTGCCTGGGGAAGTTAGGATATGCTATTACTTATTATATCTTAATAATAAAACAAAACATACTCACTTAGTGTCATGTTAAGATAAGTTTTCATTCTTTGTAGAATCCAGGAATCACTTCGCAAACAGCAACAAAAAACACCCAGCCTGGATTCTTCTTCCAAATGTGTAGGTTTTGGGCACCCAGTATTTCAGAGAAGAGAATCATCGTCACTTCTTGATCTAAGAAGAGATGTTTGGATGACAACACAGCCACCAATGAATTTTTAGTGAAGAAGCTGGTCCTAAACCAGATTGATTCAGCTCCCTATGACCTCTGGATCCCACCACCAGAGTGCCAAACCCAAGGGAGGAAAAGACATGTGGCAAACATACTGCGGACAGGATTTGCATCAAGGTTTATAGGTTTATATAAGGGACACATGCTCTGACCACTGCACCATGCAATGCCCCAACACAGCACAGTTATTGATTTTTTTTAAACTTAATTTATCATGGATGTGACTAAGATTGGCCTTATCACTGAAGTAAAGACTTCTCTCTGCTGCACTACATCACTCCCTCCAAAACCCTCCCCACAAAACTGGAAGTCTCCTGTGATGATGTTAGGTTGTTTCTCCACCTTTAGAACAGCTGTAGCACATGACAATCTTCAGCTTTAACAATGGTATGTGCTGAGCAGAAGAAGGTTGTGAGCAGCACATACATTAGCGTTATTGACACTCTTAGCTCTGATTGGTTGTTTGCAGCCAGGAGCGGTGCATTTCTCCAAATGATGGTAGGACTACCTAAAGGAGCCTGGGAAGCTTGTGTTTTCATAGACTATAAGTCTCATATTCAACTGTCAAGATACAGTGGTAGTTTAATAAATATGTAAAAATTAAATTTTTAAATAGTTATTTTTCATTTCCCTTCAATTTCACAACCACACAAAGAGATGAGAACATATAAGAAGTTTGAAGGGTGTGAATACTTTTTGTCAACGGGTTTGATCTCTTTAGAAGATCTGTTGGATACGTCGACATCCACTATGCTTGAGTCACACACAGATTTTAGGTCATGATATCATTTGATAAACATCAGCCTCTGTATGGAAGACTTTTTTGTGTGTGTGTGAAGAATCCGGTTCTGTTCTGCCTCAGGCTCATCACGATAGTCAACCATCAGATAAAAAAGACATCACAAGAAGAGAATGACGATTTTGACCACTGACATGTTTTGTTTGAGAACTGCGGTGTGCTGCAAACTGAGACAGCTACTCAAGCAGTTGTTGACAAAACCCGTCTGGTGAATCTGAGCGCACCCATACATATGCTAAACACTGTTTACATTGTAAGGATCTGCATATATAGAAACAGGAGGAAATGGTGGGCTTTTGGGAATTGTGTGCTTGTGTGCAGGATGAAGGGCAGAGATGGACCTCAACCACAAAATGTAGACATGGAGGCAAGGAGTGAAGCTCTGTAATAACAGCCGATATCGGTTGGCTCGCAGGAACTTTTTCCATTGTTGATGTCTTCCTGCTTTGTTTACCCACATTTATTTTTATCTGCCATCCAACTTTCAACACTTGTTTGGCTCGGGAGGAAGATAAAGATAGTTGGATGAGAATGCTATGGTGTGGTTTGTTTTTTTCACTTTGGCTTCGGGGATGTACTGAGAAACCCTTAAAACACAAACAACATGTGGTTGTGTTTTCCATTTCCATTTTCATTTTGGACACTTTTAACTTTAGAGTTCTTGAATAAAGAATCTCAAAAGGTTCTAAAATGATCTAAAGCTTCCCCCATGTGTACAACAAAACAATATCATTTATGAAAGAAAGTATGTTGATAAGCAAACGTACTTGACCACATCTGTAAAAGCAGAGTTCTGGTCTGAAGCATACAACTGTATGCAAACAGTACAGAGCAGAAAATGAGTGTAAACCATTTCAGAATTTTAGCAATTATGTGAGGAATTGACATCCTAGGAAATTCATTCCAAGGTTAGAGAAACTAAAATAACAAACAAGTAAACAAACAAAAACTCAGTTATTATGCTAATTTCTTAAAGTAAAGTATTAAAGTATTTCAAAAAGGGCAGAACAATAACAACTTGTTCGGAACAACTGACAGAGAAGGCCTATCCACTCCAAAATATGGCACATTATTGCAGATCCAGCAGTGGCTACTTGTAGCAGAAGGCTATATGCATTCTGAAGCTAGCTGCTGATATGATTAATGATAGGCTGACACCAATATTTGAGCGTCCAATGGCAATTGAGGAAGAGACTGTTCACTTGTGTTGGCACAGGAAAGGCTATTGAGTATCATAGGCTGGTGGTCACCCACTGGATTGTCTACTTCTTCTGCTGTCCATTAGCATGGATAGGCTCTAATGCTTGAACATATTTTATGCCAACAACTTCACTTGATAAAAGTTTGTTTAAACATATCTGTTTAATCCAGCGAGTGACCAACCAAGGCTTGCTAATAGTTAGCCTCTCTTGTGCTAACATCCCCCCATTTGTGCCAATGGACACCAAAGGGAGTAGGAGATTCACTGCAGAATCAGCCCAGATATAGTAGTTACTAGTCTCTCCAATGCTAACATAAGTGAATAGTCTCTTTCTCATTTGCCAGCGCCGGCTGTTGAGTTGCTAATGCTGATCTATCAGTCAGATCAGTAGTGAGCCTGGTAATGGGTGTAGCCTCCTGTAACAAGGAAGTAGCCACGGCTGTGTGGTAGTCTTAATTTTGTCCCCAATACCGAATCATACTAAAAATAAGTTGTCAATACTACAAATATTTGCTGAATTGAGTGAATCATAAGACAACTTCCTTTGATCACCTGAAACCAAAGTGGAGATGTCTGCTCATTAAGCACAATCCCAACACAACACATGAATCTCATAGCAATTGATTTGGACACATTCTACACAAAATTCTTTTCTGTCCTGAAGTTATCGAACACTAAATTTAAGGTCACCTGTAACATATTCAAGTAAACAAGAAATTATGCTAACAAGTGGAGAACAAAATTCCACAACAATGTGAAAGTCTAGATACATAATGGACAGGATGCTTTTCCATCACAAAACTCTTCATCACAGTCTCGTTAAGAGACTACAAGAAAATCTGTCTCCCTAGAAGCAACATAATCAATTTGTGGCAATTTTGAATTTTTGCAGACCCCTGCAGATGTGTAGTGAACATTCAGAGCTTTGCAACAGGAAGCTGGTTCTTGCTTGGTTGTGAAAACCTCTCTGCAGGGAGAAATGTGTCCTTCCAGCTGCTTGGAGCAAAAATAAAATGAGGGGATGACCTTTTTGTTTGACACAGACTGTGGGAACCCAAGAAAAGGAGTTGGAATGGAACATTGGCGTATAGTGAAAAATCTAAAAAAACAATATTTGCTCTCTGTTGTAACATTAGGTCATCTTTCTTGAATTAGGTTGGATATTTTTCTAGTTTTCATTTTAGTGTTCACCTTGTAGTGAATAAGATGTTTTTACACTTCATAGTCCAGTAGCCTTGGTTCGAATGGGGACCAAAGTTGTAACATTTGCTACATTTTCAGCTTGTGCGATTTGCATTGTGGCCAACAAATCAAACCCTCGGAACAATCTGTTCACCACTGTGGTGGTGCGGCACTCTTTAGGTCGTCTTTCTTGATGACATGAACATGAAAACTCCTGAAGAAAACATTGAGTGCAACTTCCTTCTTCATGAATTGTAAGCAAAAACAAAACAAAGTGATGTCAGATTTTAGCAATGGTAGGATTTATTTTTCTCTTTGACAAAAGACCTCAAGCCATTTCTCCCTCTAATGCTAGACACAGATGTTTGTTTTGGTTGTTCTAACCCAGAATACTCCACTCTATAGTCTGCTTCTTGTTTTCGTAGCATTCTCTGGACAACTTGGCATTCACATATGCATTGGAACTGTACCAGAGTTCACTTCAACCTAACTGAGATGTAAGAGCTCGCTTTTTTGGTCCGCATCAGAGTTTGATTACACATTCACACATTCCCTAAATTAGTCGGACTTTAAATGAAAACAAACTAGAGTTTTACTAATGCAGACTGAACAGAACTGGTGAGAATGTGTTTAAAGATACTCTGGGCTCCATCTACACTGGAATGTGTTCTAAAACGGGAAAGTGTTTAGCAATTTGTGCCTCCCACTCAAATGGAAATGGAATTTATGGGGACCTTAAAATGTTTTTAAATAGGCTACAGAAAATTTCACCAATTTGTATTCACAGTGACAGCAAAAATACCTCTTTTGTTAATTTAAGAAAAAAATTGGTGATGTACTAAGATGACCTATAACCCAAATGTGTAGTGTGTGTAGTACATTGCAGCAGAAATGGCTGATTACATGCTCGTCTTGTAATTTATTAGCTTATAAACCAACTTAACACAGAGGAGAGGCTCAACTCTGTCATTACTCCACA
This sequence comes from Micropoecilia bifurca, assembly GCA_903067075.1. NCBI lineage: Eukaryota > Metazoa > Chordata > Actinopteri > Cyprinodontiformes > Poeciliidae > Micropoecilia > Micropoecilia bifurca. Next base: position 5,291 of record CAEGAF010146739.1, read on the forward strand.
CAGAGGACTCCACTCACTCTTTGCTGTTTGCAATTCTTGTTTTCTTGTTGTGTTTACCGCTGAGCTCATGTGGGGGCTTTATGCGCCTGTTCTGTACGCTACGTTTAACAAGACTTACAGGTCTGGACGGGTAAAAAATACAATTTTGTTTTAGGGATTGGATTTCTCCATGTTTTCGTGTGAATGAAAACATTTCTGGAACTGGTCCATTGAGGTTGTGGGTGTTTTTCCAAACTGACAACCCATTTTAGAAAAAAATATTCCCATGTGGACGAGGCTGTAGACATTTGAGTTGGATTTTAGGGAGTGTTTTATGACCAGACCATGCAAACCACCCTCAGAGATGCCATAAAAAAGTCCTGCAAGTTTGTGCATACATCTACATCTCAGCTTCAGAGACCTAATTTTAAAAAGTTAAAGTGCCTTAAACTGTTCAAAATTTGTTTTGGATGAGATAATTTGAATGCCTTTCACAAAGAAATGCAATTCGAAGAATATTATAGATTGTTGTTGTTGCATGAAGTCTCTTGTAGTTTTTTTTTTATTTTGAAACTTATTTGACAAGAGTCATAGAACTACAGTTAATTTTGAAGGATTTCTATCATCTAGTCCAAAATTGCTCTCCTTACATCCCTGAATGGAATCTTACATGCTGTGATATGTTAGTAAAGCAGCTATTTCTCACCCACAATGACTTTATTCAACAGGTGGATGTGAAATTCTGCCATAAGGACAATCTACAGATGGGAGCCTTGACTTTTCACTTTATAACTGTAATTATGCATTTTTAAAATATTTAAAACATTAAATGACTTTAATCATCTCAGACAGCTGTTTGAACTCTCACAGAAAACAGGTGTACAACACTAAGAACCAGCATAAAGTTCAAAGTGCTGACAACCTTGAGCAATATTCCCTTCAGGGAAGTAATGGAGCCTGTGTTGTTGTGGGGAAAACCGTGAAGGACTTTGGTACGCTAACAAGAATGCCTGTCTGAAAGCAGCTAGGGTAACTTGGAATTATCCTCTTCAATTTGTAGCCATAGGAGGCGATGATCTCTCTTTTTTACTAACATCTCTTGGTTGTTTTCTGTTTATTTGACAGATAAACACTGAAATTCTTCAGTTTTGTTTTACTTTCATGGCCCCGAAAGTTAAGTCTCGGATCACAGCGATGATGAAGCATGAAAGGTCAGAGCCAGCATCAACTTTCACTGAGTCCTCGCAGCTTTATTTAATTCCCTCTGATTGGCTCTCCTGTGGGGAATTTTAGGCTCAAGTTTAAATATTAAAAGAAAATCCCCACTAACTGCAGAAATGTGACACATGGTTTGAGGATCTGGATCTGGTTGCGACTGTTTTCTCATGGCTTCAGATTCTAAGTTCCTCCTCTTGTGTGACAAGCTGGTGTTGTAGGAAGTTGGTTTGGCTTCCAGAGGTAGACAGCTTTGTCTAAGGTTTGCTCCCTGTGGTGTCAGACCCACGGTCTTTTATTACACCACTGGTTTGGCTTTGTGTGGCGTTTTCCTGTCCAAGATGATTCGACAAACTCCTCCTAGCTGTTTTTGTTAGAAGAACAAGAACACTATGTTAAAAGTAGGTGACTTGGTGCTGAGAGTAGAGTTGCGTGTGTAAAAAGTCAACTTCTATTGTCTCTTTAAAACCTTACAGTTTTTAAAGGAATTTAGTTGGCAAGCAACAGGCAGCTGATTCAAACCAATGCATTCCATAACATTTAATATGGGCTTTGCACTTTACACTGCAAGAATTCCCCAAGCAAAACGTTCAGCAGGAGGTTTAACAAAATGTACAAATACTGAAGTTTTCACTATTCACCTAATCATTTAGGTCTCCAACAAACCTCTAAATGCAAACCATTACAAATGTATACCTTATCAGGGTCAGTTGGACTACAGTCTTACACTTTTTACTCATTCAAGTTAATTGGAGTTTCCAGGAAATTCTAATTAGCATTCCATGACTTCCTTTTTTCTTTGGCTGTACTAGAGGCCTGCTTCCTTTAGCCACCTTTTCAGCAGGCTAGAATTGGATCTATATTTATCTTGAAACCACACACAGCAAGTAGAATAGTAAGGAACTAGTGAAAAAAATCTCCAAAGTGCACTCTTGAAGAACTGCCACAGAAAGTGAAATCTTGGGATCAACCAGTCTCTATAACAACTATTAGATATTTTCTCTGGGTGTAAACATGGGGAGTTAGCTATACGTTAACGGGACCTTAACTTGACTGTGGTCATTGGTCAGATGAGATTAAATTGCTTTTTGGCAACAAACACTCCAGGTAGGTTTGGTGTGAAACAAAGAACATGGTGATGCTCTGAAGTGGAGTGGAGGATCTGTGATGCTGTGGGAACCTTAGCATGTGTGTCATCATAAGACTTAGACTCTGCAAGTAAAAAGACCATCGTTCACCAGGGCCTAACGGTTGGCGTATTTTAGCTGCATATTCAACGGAGATGAAAATGTGACTTCTTGCCTGGAGTTATTTTTTATTTTGTGTGTCAATGTGGGACAAATCCTCCACATGTGGGACTTCATCTGGTGTGTTTTTTCAAAGCAACTGTCTTTGTTCTCTTATTTTCTCTACTTGTTTGACTCAGTCTTTGTACATTGTGTGTTTTGTACAGTCTTTCAAAACTTTGTTTTATTTACTGTCATTGAGCATAAAAAATGTTTTCATCAAATGTAAAACATCTGAGAGGGGTCTTGGCAGATTCATGCCGTATAATCTTTAGCACACTTTGTAGGTGGTCTAGTGACAGTATGAAAGAACTAATGTTCTTAATTGGTTTATAGGTATGTGTCAACAAAAATACCTACATTGTAAAATATCAGGACTAATCTTAGAAAACCAACTAATCTTGAACAGATGTGGAAATTGCAAAGGGAAAGATTACAAGTTTTTAACTGGCACAAAGTTGAAAGCTTCACTGGATTGGCTTGATGGTTAAGATGCACATAAGAGAACAGAGACTTCTGTTTGTACTAGGACTCATTTGGTGATACTGGATACATTGGAGAGAGGATGGTGGAGATGTAGCTGCCAGGCATGAGACAGAAAGGAACACAAGAGAAGAGTCATGGAGCGATGGAGAATCTTGAGGTTCTGGTTCTGATGGTCTAAAATAAACCCAGAAACCTCATTTTATCTTGCAGAAATCCATTGCTGGCCCTAAACATAATGATAAAGATTCAGATACGCTGATAATTTTGCTATATAACCACATTCTGGCACTTTGTTTTTTGCAATGTGCAGCCTTTTGAATTCAGGTAAAGCAGTCAAAAGATAGCCACAAATACACGTTATTTTTTATTTTTCATCCCAAATGAAAAATAAAATTCACATCCCAAGTTAATATTCTGGTATTTCACACAGTTGACGTAAAGCAGCAGCTCTGTCAGAAAGCTGACTACAGCCGCAGCTTTTCTCTCTTCTTTATTGTTGTACGTATTTCAGAGAGAGAAGCTGCTAGCAGTGATGTTCATTCAGGATCATTCTGCTGCAAAAATGACCACATGGTCCTGCTGCTCCTGATTAAACTCACAATTTGCTCTCTGACTGCAGACAGCATGTCCACGGTCCACAGCTAAACTTTATGCACAGCTAAACTTTATATGCTGTTCAGTGATGTAAATCAGCTGTCAATCAAATGGTTTCCATGCTGCACCCTGACCGGTCCTGCTGGTACAACCCCTGAAGTTGATATGAAGATCGCAGGACAGCCAGGCTGAGCCGGCCAGATTTGCTAATGGAAAATGAATCTGGCCGAGGCTGTACTGGTTAGAGGTGGTGTAGTGGAAACGTGCCTTCAGCTGCAGAACCTAGAAAAGATCCTTAAGGTCTGTCAGCAAGCATCAAGAGTTCTGTGGACAGACTTATTCTCAGTTCCTTTTCCCAAGGACTACTATGACTCATAGCATCTTAAAAATCAATTACAAGTTCTTTTAGAACCAAAAACATTACACAGTAAGAAGGTACAATGTTGCAAAACCTACTTCTTTTCAGAGTTTATCCAGGAGCCAAATCTCAAGATCAACGGTTGAGATGAGACTAGACCCAAGATGAGGCTTAACCACAAATTGAAGGAAAAAACCACCAATAATTTCTCAGTCTGAAACTCCTCTGGGACTGCTGGGAAAAGCTCCAGCTGACAACTTCATCAAACTGTTCGAGAGAATGTTGGGCATTCAGCTGATCATGAACTAGAATGGGAGCATTTGCAGAATCTAAGATAGAAAATTGTGTTTGCTATTAAAACTTTAGGCTTTGTTTAAATGTTCTGTGTCTTTCTATTGTACATGTACCCCATATTTTGTTGGTATTCCCTCACCAATGAACTCTAACAGGGTCTCACAAACGTTTCTCCAACATTTCTCACAGCAACAACATACCAAGGCTGCTACCTCACGCTGTACTTATCCCTTCCAGAGCCCACAGCTCTAAGCCCTGCTTTAAAGGGCGAGTGAGCTGTACATTATCCATTTGCTATGCTTCTTTCAGCTTTGATGGATCAAAGAGCATGTTGGGAAACCAGAAGAGCTAGGGCGACTGCAGCAAAACAAAATGATGAGAGAGTAAGATGACAGAGGGCTGGTATAGGAGAAGGAGGGGAGCAAGGATGGAGAGGCGAGGGGAGGACAGGGGATGGGAAGAAAGGAGAGGAGAGGGTCAAGGTCTCCAGAGATTTATCCACCTGGACTAACCTGATTGGAGGAAGGTAGGATGAATATTTGAGTGTTCAAAGATTGAAGTAAATGAATAAATGTACTTTGGATCACATTACTTGAAATTGGATTGAAGTATCTGATAAAGTAAATCCAGAGCAGGTTGGAGTTAGTCTTGACTCTACTCTGTTAATGAAAACATAAAGAAAATGTAGGACAAAGGCAGATTCAAATTTGGAGAGTTGACAAACGGGAAGCATTTTGTTTGAAGCAGATTGGAAGAGAAATGAAGTGAGGAAAGGGGAAGGAAATATTGGAATCTGGAGATGAAAAGCAGCGGAAGAAAGTCTAAGATAGGAGAATTTTCCACTTAGTGACCCAAAAAAACAAAATAGAGGATATGAAGAAGGACATTAAAAGAGGTATTCAGGGTTCTCTAGTCTGGAAATGTCTGTCCATTCGTCTGACCATCCATCCATCCATCCATCCATCCATCCATCCATCCATCCATTCTCTGATTTACAATTCAGTTCATAAATACTTCATTTATGCCAAATGGAAATTAAATTGAGCTACTGCGACATGTTGCCACCCTAAGAACTGTAATTATAGCACGTTCTATATTTAAATCCCAACCATTGTAAAAAATATTTGCCAAAATAGCACTTAAGGTCTGTAAATGCAATTCTTCTTCGACAAGATAAATGTGCAGAATTCTTGGGTATTTGGGGAAGAAAGCATTGGGGAAACCTGAAAAAAGAAGATAAGGCAACAGAAACCCAAAACACCCAGAAACATTAAAGAACACACATGCCAGCTGGGACGTATTGTAGACAGAAATGGAAAATGTTGTGATCAGGATAAGAAACAGGAAAAGAGGAATGATATTTGTGGATGCAGACAGAGGTGAGGATAAAAGAGCAGCATGGAAGAGAGGTGGGTGGGTGGAGGTTCAGTGAACAGGAAGTTTGTGCGTAAGTGTTGGCCAGTGGGGATGGAATCTGCCGCGGTGGGGGGTGTTTTTTCTGGCTCTCTGTAGCCACCCTTACAAGGCCCCTTGACTGGGCACTGAGAGAGAAGGATGAAGAGGAAGAAATGGAGGAGAGAAATAAAGGAAAACTGGTAATAAAGAGAAAATGACACCAATATGTTTACAAGCTCATAGGTGTCGATAAAAACTCATTAATGTCAACAAAACTAGTCTGATGGGTTACATGAGTCACAATAATTGGAGCTCTAACATAATGTAGGCTATGAAAAGAAACTTGTCTACGTCAGACGTTCCGTGAAAAGTGAGGTGCTGGACTATCTTACAGTCAAATTAGTTTTCTGAAGTCAGAATAATCCTTATGTAAAAAGCTATAATGTGAAGGAGGCATGTAATTACACCTCCACAACAAATATCTACAGGTTATAATGACACCAGATGATTTTTGTGACTTTTTTGTGAAAGTTAATTAGGTGGCATTAATTTTTCATTCACTTTAAATTGTATTTTAAAGTTTGAAAGCATTCAAAGCATGTAGAGCACATCCAGATTATAAATTAAAAGATACTGTTTGGCCCAATTTAGTGCAAGTGGTGAGAGACATGTGGACAGTGATGGTGGGGAGTTTAACTGAAGCAGAGAAGCAGCAGTGAAGTCAGAGGTGTGCTTGAATTTTTCAAGGAGTGAAAAGGGTAATATATATACAGTATATAAACCAAAATATTGGTTATCTGCCTTGACAGCAATATTGCTGAAATGTTCATAACAGTGCTTCCCTACTCTGTACCTGTCTTCACCAGATGGGTGCCAATCTGTACCCATCCTCAGGAAACAGACTTGATCCTGAGGACAAACGATTGACAGTTTTTAATTTCAGCCCCTTGTGGTTGCTAAAAAGGAGCATCTATTCTCATAGTCACTCATACAGAAACATAGTCAAATTAATCATTTGATAGACAAACATTCTTGCTTCAACTTTCATCAAACAAGACACGTCTCTGAATTTAGCTTTTTATCAGTTCCTCAGCTTTCCTGTTGATGTCAGATATTTCGTAGGAGCGGCAGTGAGCAACTGAGCCCCACGCTGAAAGAAAGGAGAACAGAGAGGCTAACTCAGACTGCCTGCGTAGCGACACACCCCCAGGATCAGGGCCGCAGGAACTTCCCCTCTGTGCACAATGAAATCTAGACAAACTCTTGCCCTTTTCCTGTATCCATATAAACAGTCCAAAACAGGCTCTTTGGCTGAAACTTGCACACACGTGTGTTTGGTGTCTTTGCGTGAGCCTGCACAAGTGAGACTGAGTGTGCATGAGTTACATAAGTGTGATTGTGGGTGTCAGCCTATATTAGAGCTGCCCAGTTCTGGCTTCCTTTCACTGACCTGTCGGGCCGTAGAGAACATGGGAATCAGACACGTCTCTCTGCTTGTGGGTCTCCTCTCCAGCTGGTTTTCCCTGTATCTGCCTCCATGTTTGCACATACTTCACATTTAGCAAACAGGCTCTTCAACATAATTTATACTTGTACTTGACACTCTTGCTCTTTTTCAGTTGTGCTCAGTATTCTTTCAGTTTTCAAAATGGTTGAGAAATGTAATTATTTAAAAGTCAAATAATCCTATGCTGTAAAACTGGGTGAGTGATTTCAACTGATTAAGCTAAATATATTCAATAAAGTTAGTAAGAAACCACTTGTTCTTTATCACTACTACTTTATTTACAAAGCACTTTAAAAACAATATCTATAGCACTTAGCTAACACAAAGTAGTACATTTAAAATGTCCGATTTAATTTAAAATCTTTGTAAAACGTCGTTACTGTAGTGATCTGTAAATATGATTTTTAACTCTGTATCTAAACTCTTGAGATCTGTCCAGTTAATTACAGTCAGATTCAATAAATTTGAATATTCGTCCTGATGAATTTAATTTGTTGGATTAAAAATACCTTTTGAAAATAACCTGTAAGCAGTTATTAAACATGCATTTCCTTAAGCACATAAGTCTACTTTTAATATTTGTTTATTGGTCTGATGTAATGTTCTAATCTAAGATAATTTTTTCATTAGCTGTTAGCAGAAAATCATTATGATTAGGAGAAATAAAGGTGTTAAAGCATCAGTCTGTCTAATCTGTCATGTAACTCACTTTGTGATGGAGTTACTGAAACACATTATTTATTCAACAATATTCTAATTTATTGAAAGCTGCACATGTTTATGTTCCATTTCTGTTTCAAATGATCACTAAGCTATTTTATTAGGATACAAAACTTCTGAACTAGATTAGAATTATTTTTGCCATGTTGTCCTTTGGAAATTCACTCAGTTATTTTTGTAGTTGCATTATATTGGATGAGTTTCCAAATATTGACATTTATTGTGTAAAATAATCCTAATCCTAAAACTTTATTTTTCTGAAATAATCCAATAAACCAAAATATAAAGGTGACAAATTGTTAAGATTGCCCGTTAGCACAAGCTAGCTCATTAGCACAGGTTAGCTTGTTGTAAAACAGCTTTTGTTTTGAAATGTTGCTACCATTTATTTCAATTTAGAGAAATGAAATAAAACATACACAATTTGTCTCGTCCTTTGGAATTTTGTAACATTCCTCCAAAATATCAAGCAAATTTTAACGTTTTTTTCCCTCCATTTCAAATGTAGTAATTTCGCCTGACTGAAGCTACCCTAAATATGGTGCCCTCATTTAACCTCAAGAATAAAAATCTAGCCACATTTATAAAAATTTCACACCATTTTTTAAAATATTTTCTGTTTATTCTGAAGGGAAACACTTGTCTTAAATTATTTCTAATCTTTCAACCATATGTGTTCTAGTGTGGAGTGCCAAAGATCTTTTCTTTTTTGTCTGATTATTTTTTCAAGTGTTTGTTTTTGCGTGTTCCAGGTGGCGTCTGCATGCATCCCACCTCCCTCCAATGATCTGGTGAGTCCCCTTTCTTTTCCTCAAGAGCATTATGTGTACAGGAGAGGTTTTCCCACTCCGTCTATCCACAGTTGGGAAGTGTGGCTCTCCAAAACCACAGCATGGTTTTGTTTAGAGGCGAATTCCTTCTGGGAAGCCGAGCCCTCAGCTCGGTTGGAGCTCGGTTCCTTTCTGGAGAGCAGTAAAAGTTCCAGCGTGGGAGGTGGGGGAAGCAGTTCATGTTGCTGTAGGAAGTAGTTGTGTTTATCCATTAGAGAGTCTATTTGTTTAATTAACTGCTCTCCTTCCTCTGTTTTGCCTCTAACCCCTTTCCTCCCCTCTGTTGCCTCTTTTTACCCCGTTTCCTAAATCTCACTCCCATTTTCTAATTGTATCCAATCACCTCATCTTCCGTACCTCCTAGCAGCGTAGAGGAACGACTCCTTCTCGACACAACCAACACATGGTGAGCACATTTTCACATTTATTCTTTCACCTTTTCGTCATTTTCACTATTCCCACTGTCCAGATGTGAACTAAGTATTCACAACTGGATCAGGGGTGGACCGATGCACTTCTTTCACTTCCAATTTTGATATCAGTACCTGAGGTTTAGTTTCATCCAATACTGATCAGAAAAACGTGCTAAATTTACTTAATGTCTCTTTTTTTTTAAATACAGACATAAATGTACTAAATTGCTAATTTATTTGATACCTCTGCATCAGTACAGAACTCTTAATACATCAACAGCTTCACAAGCTTAGCCAAACATTTAAAAACAACAAACCTTCAGTCCAATGTACAATAGATAATAAACTGACAAAAACAGTAGGTTGACTACCTTGGTCAAACGTCAGATAAATATACAAATATTATTTCAAATGGTGCAGAAAGTGTCATTAGGAATTTTAAATATAATGTAGAATAATTACTGAATTAGTTACAAAAAAGCTTAAAGGCAACAAATTTTAAATGTTATGAATACACACTTTGCCACAAATGAGCGATTTTAACAACAAATTGGTAAAATCTGTTGAACCTGGTAGACATGTTTCTTCCAGCATGTGATTAGTGCTTCTTGCTTTGTGAATTCCATGTTAAGAAGCAGCAGATAGCAACTGCAAAAGAAGAGTAAAACATTCAGCTAAATACAGTTTTCTTGGATCCCGTTTAAACACCTTCCATTACTTTTACTACTCTACTAGCAGCCTGAGTTGTAGTTTCTGACTGAAAAGGTTTTTCCCCTTTGAGGCATTTGGGCTTAGGTTTAAGTTTTCATTAAAACTTTGTAACCATTATATCCAAAAAGCCTAAATTCGCACTGCAATCATTGCTGTTGGGAACCACTGATGGAAAGGCCATGTGTGTTTGTTTTCTTCACAGGGATCAACCAAGTCTCTAACCTACACCAAACAGAGGAACACCCTACCAAGGTACAATCAGTCTCATTGATTTCATTCAATGTACTCATATACATTATGTCACAACCATGTCTACATATTATACCTAATAGGTAAAGTCCAGGGTCTCTCACATTTGCCTTCGTTCCTCCCTGGCTGCCCAAACTGTGCTCTTTCTATTTGTTCCTGTTTCAAACCACCTTCTGTTTCTTCACAGATGAAAGTTTAACGTCACAAAGTGATGCAGCAGTTGGATCTGATTTATGTTAGACATAGTATCTAGTTTCCCATAATTCATGCTAAATGTATTGAGACGTACACCGTGCAAACATCAAGGTAATCTCTGACAAATGTGTGGGTATTTTTCAGTCATTAATGATTTTGGGAGGTAAAAATACTTTTTCACTGCACCGTATATCCACAATTACATCTCCACTCTTCCTGGAGGCCATTTAAAGTCACTGTAAATATACATTTTTACTTTTATTTTAAGCTGTAGTAGGTAGAGGACATCAAAACTTTCATGACTTGTGTACATTTTGATAGAGTATGAAGCTCCTATGTGTGAATTATTAAAATTCATGTCTGACCATCATGCGAACTGAGGATCTTGTACAAGCTTATTTGACCAAGTCAGCTCATGCAAAGAGAATTAATGCAAGTAAAGAGCCTTGAAATAATCATACCTCCACATTTGTGTCTGGTCTTGTGTTTTTCCTCTGTTTCACCAGGAGCTTCAGTGTGGACCGTGTGATGGAGCGCGTGATGGAGCGGCACTACGACTTCGACCTGACGTACATCACTGAGAGGATCATTTCTGTCTTCTTCCCTCCGAAGCTGGAAGAGCAAAGATACCGGCTCAATCTGAAGGAAGTGGCTGCCATGCTCAAATCCAAACATCAGGACAAGTTTCTGGTGAGGAAAACCAGCGAGTTGCTCAGACCCTTCATCTGACAAATGTGGGGTCTGAACAGATGTTCAAGTTTATGCAGCTTGTTGTACATTAGAGTTTGGCATGTACACTGCAGTTACAGTAGATAAAAAATATATAGGTCATGATCACACATAGCAGCCAACAGGTAGGCCCCCAGAGGGCCCCCAGCGTCTCCCAGCGGGCCCCCAGCGGCCCCCAGAGGGCCCCCAGCGTCTCCCAGCGGGCCCCCAGCGGCCCCCATAGGGCCCCCGGTGTCTCCCAGCGGGCCCCCCGCGGCCTCCGGCGGGCCCCCAGCGGCCTCCCGGCGGGCCCCCGGTGTCTCCCAGCGGGCCCCCAGCGGCCCCCATAGGGCCCCCGCGGCCTCCGGCGGGCCCCCAGCGGCCCCCATAGGGCCCCCGGTGTCTCCGGCGGGCCCCCAGCGGCCCCCATAGGGCCCCCGGTGTCTCCCAGCGGGCTCCAGATGATCCAGGATGGTCCACTGTTTTTCCCATCACTCCCTCTCTTCTGTTCCAGCTCCTGAACCTCTCTGAAAGACGCCAGGACATCACCCGACTAAACCCAAAGGTACATCTCTTCTTCATGTACTTCTCCAATAGTCCAACAATCATCCGCTTAATTTTCTCAATTCGCACTTTGTCGTCCGTTATGTTTCCTCCGTGCTGCAGGTCCACGACTTTGGCTGGCCCGACCTCCATGCCCCGCCGCTGGATAAGATCTGTGCCATATGTAAGGCCATGGAGAACTGGCTGACCTCTGACCCCCAGCACGTGGTGGTCCTTCACTGCAAGGTCAGAGTTCAGGGACGGTTTCTCTCAGACAGACATGCCAATGTTTCCCAGGCTCTTAACAGAGATGCAGAAGGCTGATTTAAAGAGCTGCTTCAGACTGATTTGCTTTCACAGGAACTGATAAATCAACTGCATGTTGAAAGGCCGACTGAACGATGCATTTATATATACAACACATAGGAAGCAGCTTGAACTGAACAGAGAAAACACTGGAATAAAAATGTGAAAATTCCCTATGTCTGTCTATGCAGGTTGTTCCTTTAACTCTTAAATCTGGGGTAGTTAACTTTTTAAAAAATATATTTTTACCCATTTATTAAGACTGTTCTTCTTCTTCTGACAACATAATGTGAGGCAGATAATCTGAGAAAAAAAAATCAAGCTCCTCTACGTTCTCCCAGCCCTACTAATGCACCGTTGCTTATTAAAAAAACAACCAATCAGAACCAGGAGGAGATACTTAGCGCTGTCGATCATGCTCCTATGCTAATGTCAAAGAAATAACTTGGCGTTCCAGAAAACCCAGCTACTGTGCTAAGTAACTGTGAGCAACACATACATGAGCTTGATTGAGAGCACTAAGAACCTCCTCTGGCTTTAATTAGTTATTTCTGGCCACGTTGTGTATTTCTGTAGTTAGCAATGCTACGTCACAGGCTATGGTAGCCTGTGACGTAGCATTGAAGCAACTGTTTGTCAGATTCTGAAGCTGATTTTTTTTTTTTTTTGATATTTAAAAAAAATATATCCAAAAAAATATTTTTCTATATGCCCCATAGAAAAATTCTTGGATTAGCAAAATTGTCCAAAATAATTTGGAGTTACATTCCACAGTAACAATCTGTGAATATGAGGTTGAAAGTTAGAGATTCAGATATGTTTGTGGGTAGTAGCTGTTGCTTTGTTTGGCGCAGAGTTTCTATATAGATTGATGAGCCTGATCAGCTGGTTGGACAATTGTTCAACCAGCTGGAGATCGCAGGAACATCTGGACATCGCAGGAACATCTGGACATCGCAGGAACATCTGGAGATCGCAGGAACACTATGTCTGATTCAAAATCCAAATCTTTAATGAATTCTTGGTGGAGCTGCAGCGAACTGATGAGCTGCAGCTGATTAACTTCTGATCGGTACATGAACCAACAATAGGAGAAACTTCATCTGATTTTGTCAGACTGGAACAAAATAACTGCTTTGCAGCTGTACATTTGCAAGCTTTGTACCATATATATCTTGCAGATGGTTGCTTTTGAAAATGAATCAGGAAAGCTTGGATGAGTCCGGGTCAGGTTTTAGAAGTGGCTTATTGAGGTAATTGCCCAGAGCTCTAATTTTTTATATACTTAGTTATTTGAAAATGATGACGTTACAGTCATTTTTTGGGAACAACATGGTTCTACTGATCCAGGTTGGACCAGTAGATCCAACCTGGACCAGTAGATCCAACATGGACCAGATGCCAGGCATCAATTCATGTATAGGATTACCTACTGGTGTATTGTAACTTGCATTATTAGAAGGTTTTTGCTGTCATGGATAGGGCACCAAACCAGCTCCAGCCAAGGGGCCCACATTCTTATCATTCTGGCCCTGGGATGAGTGACTGTGCATATTACAAAGTTGGAAAGATTTTTGGAAGGTTTTCAGATTATGTATTCTGAAAAGTTACCTAGATAACAGTTAAGTTCTTGATCAAATCCTTGAAAAAGATTCTGATTTCAGACCTATGATATGGCTGTGTGCCTTCACGTTCGTTCTCACAAAGCTTTAATACGGCTTAATCTCTCTGGGTGCTAATCCTGGTGTAAAAATGTTACATATGAAGTCAGTTTGGATTAAACTAACTGGACATTGAATTTATTGTCGCCATTTTTCCTCTAAAAAACAAAAATCCTTGTCCTCAAAAGAACCAGTTCATTCTGGTGCTGACGTCTAGGCTCCCGCAAGTTTTGTTATTTATTTATTTTTATTACTTGTGGATTTTGGTCTGAAGAATTGAAATAGTAAAAACCAGACAACTCCTGAGCCTTGCCGACTTTCCAGAACATTCCAGCTGCAGGAACTTATCTATCAGCTGCAGATCACAACAGGGACAAAGAAAACTGAGTTGCTGTCAATAAAAAATGTAAAAAAATAAAAGTTCTCCACCAAGAGAGAGGCACGCAGCAAAATGAGCTTTAATTTGTGCTCCTTGTGTTAAAGGGGCCCTTATGCTGGTATCTGGATGGGGTCCCATTTGGAATTTGGAGCTGGAATGTCTTTGGAATGTGTCAGGAAGTGTGGAGCTCTTGCTGTGAAAAAGACGCCACAGGGAGCTTTTTAATTCCAGCTCAGCAGCCTCTGCACATTTCTCCATGTTGTAGTGTATCTGGTCTGCTCTCCCTTTTCTTTGCATCCCTGAATCTAAGAATCAAGGTCAAACCTCAAATTTTCAGATCCTATAAGCCGTTTCAGTCACGAGGAAGCTAAACCGCCCTCGGTCAGATCAGTTCATGATGATTTTTATGTATTTCTCTCTCTTTTCTCCCCCAACAGGGCAACAAAGGGAAAACGGGCGTGATTATTGCAGCCTACATGCACTACAGCAAGATCTCTGCAGGGTGAGTGTGAGCGGAGAGGAGGTGCAACGTCACTGCTGAATTTCTGGCTCATTAAAATGTCTATGCTTTAAGTCAACAGAATGTCAAAATATATATGATTGAACTGTGAATATCTAGTTACAATTACACACCCCTGGGACAATCACAGGTGACATGACATTCAACTAAAGCAATAAACCTTTTAAGAGGAAAATAAATACATTGACAAAAGTTTGACACTCCAGTTGTATAAGCAATGCCCACTTATACATGTATTGATGTATTACTGAAGCACACTGATTCAGTTTCAGCATTCAGTCATCTTTAAAGTTAATCTATCAGCATCCCACATCAGGATTTGGTAATATCTGATCATTCTACCTTGCAGAGTTGTTCAAATCTATCAGACTCTGAGAACATCTCAGTCAGGAAATCCAGTTAGAATATCTTATATCCATAAATCAGATTCAACATAGTCGATAATTTGTAATATGTGCGTATGCACAAAAATGATGCGGCGCCATGTTTACGCACAAACCGGCACGTATATAAATGAACAGTATATAAAAGTTTGAGTAAATATAAGCAAACTTTGTACCTGCCGTGAAAATGTGCGGCAAAGGTAGGACTTATAAAGGACAGGTGTGCATGTATACACAGACTCACAGCTTTATACATTTGACATTTTTTTGTGCGCCGCACTTTTCAAAATTTGTCTGTACGCCAATCATAAATATTTTTCATCAAAGCATTAAAGTGCTCAAATTAATGCAACCAGATTACTGCAGATACATGCCAGATTATTTATATAAAAAGTTTTGAAATGATTCAAAACTTTATAAATGTACACAATACATTCAATTCAACAGGTTTTTCCTGTTGACTCTTTTGTTATTTTGTTAAAGGGGACCTATAAAAAAGAACTAATATTGAATGTTTTTGTGCTTCTATTTGGGTCTCTGCTGATTCTGAAAATGGCCTAAGTGCATAAAAAGAAAATCATCCTAGCTGGTTTTTGGCAATAAGTTAATGTTTTTTGGTGTCTGTTATATGTGCCACTTCAAAAAACTTTTGAATGTAATGCCACAAATCAGCAGGTCCTTCACCTAGCAACCACAGCAAAGCTGAGTCTATTACCTAGCAACCAGAGCCAAGCTCCACAGGGTTTTTTTCAGCTAGTATCACCAATGTCCTTAACTTACTATCCAATGTATTCTGCATTCTTGTTGATTGTGCAGGAGGCTCTACTTCTACTTTTCAAAGATGTACAGTTGTAGGATTATGCCTCTGTTTGCAGACATTTTAACGTGTGATTGTATAAACATTGAATTGAGGGCATTGAACTGATTATTTGGACTTAAATAAGTAGCTGCTGGCCCTCAAGCAACTTATTCTGAAAGGAGCTCAAGAAAACAGAAACCAGAATGAAATCTCATTATCGAAGCATGATTTTGTGCAAAAAATAGAATAAACATGTTTTGAATAGCCCATAGACTTATCCTAACCTGTTTAAGAAAGAATAATCGGTCCCGTTTAATAAATTATGTGTGTTGGATTCCTTTTAGAAACAGTGGAAACCAGTTTATCCTGTTCTCTATGCCAGCTGTATCCTTTCCATGTACCTTTTGGAGCTCCATGATGGAAACCGTTAACTCAAAGCACTTGTGTGTTTGCGTGTGTTTGGGTGCGTGTGTGTGTGTGTGTGTCTGTCTCTGTGTGTGTGTACATCTGTGTACAGAGCGGACCAGGCTCTCAGTACTCTGGCCATGAGGAAATTCTGTGAAGATAAGGTGTCCTCTTCCCTCCAGCCGTCCCAAAACAGGTAGTGGCCACAGGATGATCTGAGAGGAAATAAGTAGGGAGGATGCAGTGGGGTGGGGGTTGGGGGTGGGGGGGGCGGTGGGGGGGTGGGGGGGGGGGGTTGGTGTCCAACAGCATACGTCAAATTAATGAATGCATCCGATTGGCGGAAAAAGGAAAAGGAAACCACTTCTGACCTTCAGTTTTTTGTTTGACTGTGGTATCTTTAGCTTGAAAAATATCAGAGAGGTTTTGATTAATATTAATATTTTCAACTTACAGTAGGTTGTGTCATTTGACAGTAATGTCATCACTATGTCATCTGTTTGTGTCTCGTACCCTCCTTGGGTTAGAAATGCTAACTGGGTACAGCTAACTAAAATGTTAGCTGTGCTAACCTTAACGGACTAATCATAAACATTAGTTCTGCTAAAAAAACACAGCATTTAGGGGGAGCTATTGCTAAAGCAGTCAAATGTAAGCTGAAGTTAGCTGAAGTGCTAATCAAAAGTTTTGCTCTGCATTTAGAGCTTTAGGTCAAGTGTGCTGACCACTGAAAGCTAAAAAAAATCTGTCAATCCATGCTAAGATCTTTCTTCCTAGAGAAAGCTCAAATATTCTCCTTTCTCGTCTTGAGCAGAATTTATGGCCCATTGCTTACATGACTAACTTTCAGATGAGCTTCATTTGTCAGACACCATATTCAATGTTCAATGACCACAAACTCCCCATGATTGCAAAGCAAGTCCATATATTCATAATCTTGGGTTGATACCACCAATGAATAATCTTTCCTATTGTAAAATAGACTTCAAATAACTTTTAATTGTTCCCAGTTTGACAGGCATCAGTGATGGCTTCCCTAAAATCATTATTCATGTCTTTCTGGCTTGGCGTGGTTTTAACACACACACTTGCACACTCCAAACTACACGCTTTTGAAGAGATTTTCACATAGGCTAAACCAAAGCAGAATATGATACTTTTCTGTCTAAATACATTGAAAATAGTTTTTGACGGTCATAGAAGCAGCTGTTTCCTCATGCCTGTAGCCCAAGAACTGAGAAAACATTTAAACTAACCCCAGGACATTTTTTTTTCTTCTACCAAACATTTAAATACTAGTGGTTACCTGGCAACAACAATACACATTTTCCCTACTTCTTCCTGATTCCTATGTCCACTTCTTTTTCCCAGGTATATCTATTACTTTGGAGGCCTTCTCTCTGGGGCGATAAAGATGAACAGCAGCCCTCTCTTCCTCCATCAAGTTCTTATCCCATCACTTCCCAACTTCCAGGGTGAAGGAGGTACATTTCTTCATCAGTATGGAGCCAAACTATTAAAAATAGATTTTCTCTGTTTCTTGAAAATCTGTTCAATAATCATGAACTGGGGGGAAAAAAACCTGCTATGCTTAGTGCTAAGGGGTGCTAGGGCAGTCCACTACTGGGCTATCATCTGTATTAAAACATTTTTAAAGTTACAAAAATTTAGAGTTGCACAGGCAGGCATCATAATAAAAGATGTGAGGCCAAGGGGCAGGTGCAGGAACCATGCAATTTTGGCAACGCTTTGCTCCCCGTTCAATGCGTAAACTACAAATCCAGCTTAATCCTTATTTTTTGCTCACACTACTGGTGTACAAACCCCCTCTTTTTTAAAATGAACAAATGACACTTAGCCTGGTGGGGGTCCAAGTGTAGCCTGGTGGCCCCCCAAGCTTATAGTACATTTGGGGCCACCCTCATGAAAATCCTGCATCCAACGGAACATCAGCAAAAAGCCTCAAAGTCAGGAGAAATAAAATCAGGAAATGTATTGGAAGTTTTTTTTGCTGCCAAAATAAAATGCTACATCATAATTTGAAACTGTGATTCAGGGCAAAGAGGGAGAGACTTTATGTTTTGATGTCTGATGTCCTGAAGATCCTGATGTTTTTCTATGAAACTATGCTTCCAGGTTCAGTTGTTGTAAGGAAATTCTTAACAGAACCAAGAAGTATCTCCTGTCCCTGATCTGCAGTCCCTTCATATAAAGACACATCCTATGATTGGATGTGATGTTTGTCTTGGCGCTGACAGGCCTTCCCAGTGGAATTGCAGCAGTGTTTTCAGTGCAGACGCCATAGTGGGCTGAATTCGCTCTCTACCCACACACATGTCCGTCTGTTTGTCTTTAATCTGATGATCAGGTCCAGAAGGAGTGGATGGAAGTCAGCGCATTCCTCCGTCCTGACGCTGATAATGCTCACAAAGTCTAAAATTATCTCTCCTCTTCCTAGGTTACCACCCCTTCTTGAAGATCTATCAGTCCATGCAGTTGGTCTACACTTCAGGCATATAGTGAGTCTGCCTTTCTCTGGAAAAGCCAACTGATGGACCAGATAAGCATTGACATTTGACCAACTTGTTCTAAAGTTAAGCAGTAAAAGAAGCGTAGCGTACACCGTCTTGTTTCTGAAGCCATTGTTGTTCACAGTGACCTTCAAGGCACTGGTGGGAGGCGACTGTGTGTGTCCATCGAACCGGCCTTGTTGCTGAAAGGTGACATCATGGTGAGTCGAACGTGAAGGAAATCCCACACGAAAGGCCTGCACTGCAAAAACTACATCTTTTATTTTTGGTCTAGTTTCTAAAGCAAATATCTTAGTACACTTGAAATAAGACAAGTGTTCCTGTACAACATCTCCCCATCTGTTGTTTTGCCACCCATATCACAAACCACCAGTTAGGTTTCCAATTAGCAAATATGTTCGGTTTAGTCTCATTTGACCTGAACACTCTTCTACATGCTTGTTATCTCTCCCTGAGTTTTATTTACTTATTTTGTAACATGTGAGGGCAACCGGTCACAAAGGATTTTTAGTTAGAATCAGAATAAAGACAGCAAAATACAAATGTACATTGCAATTTTTAGATTTCATTTGAAGGAACTTAGGAAAAACATGCTTTTAGCCAGGCATTAAAGCCTGTGGCTAAAAAATTACAAAATGTGGAAAAGCTCAAGGGTTGTGAATGATTTTGCAAGGTCCTCTAGTTCAGACGGGGAAAAAGAGCAGCTTGTTAACCAGAAATCCTAATTTGTCTGTGTGTGCAGTCTGACATTTCAAAAGTGTAGGTGTCACTCTTCAGGGAACATAAAGCCTCCAATTAACTCCACAGGCCTGCAATTATCCCACATCTGCTCCAAAACTCCATTGCTTCCCTCACCTTCTGCTGCCCCCTTCAGGTGAAATGCTACCACAGGCAGGCCCACAGTGCCGACAGAGACACGGTGTTCAGGCTGCAGTTCCACACCTGCACCATCCATGGATCCCAGCTCTGGTTTGGAAAGGGGGAACTGGATGAAGCTTTCACCGGTGAGTTTATCCACTTGGGTAGATGCAGCTGACAGGAGTTAAGGAACCATAGATAACAGATATGAAGAGTGAGGATTTAGGTTTACGAATCTGTTTCATTGTGTATTTTTTTTAATCCAGTCGCAAATGGAAGAGAGGCTTTCTTGCAAAGTCGTCTTAATGAATAGCTTACCAGTTTTTTTTGCTTTGTTTTGTTTTGTTTTTGTCTTTGTTTTTGTTTTGTTTTTGTTTGTTTTTTTCAAAGTTTCTTCTTGAGATTTGGCTACTTTTTTTTACCGTTTTCTTTTGCTTTGTTACTAGAATTATTCGTAAATAAAGACAGACTTTTAAAAATGAACAGAATATTCCTGATACATACACATACATATGGAGTATGTTATTTTTTATTTCAGAATAGTATTTTAAATTATAGTTTTGCCCATACTCTATAATATGTTTTGCTTATATAGATTTAAACATGCTAAAAATTTACAGCAGTTAATTGAATATTATTAACATGCAGAAGTCCTGACCCTGAATCTCTCTATTGTGTTTCTGGTATGAACATAAATCTGATGCACAAGCGACATCCGCAAACAGCAGCAATGGATGATGAAGTTGCTTCTCTCAGTTCACTGGGGGTTCAGTTTTGTTTGGAAACTAAATGATCTGATGGGATGCTGGAAAAAACTATTGTGTTCAAGTTGTGCTAAAAGGAATTAGCCCACCAGCAAAGCTATTGAAACCTAAAATAGCATGTCAATGCTAAATATGTTGCAGTATAAATGTCCCTAACTCTAATGTCAGTGTCCACAGTCCCCTAACAGTATGAACTCCTTCATTTCTAAAGTATCATGAATGATCAGGGGTTTCTGAAACACTGGAAAGCTGAATGGGTAGAATAACACTTTAAACCAGTCTGATTGTTGAATAACCTGAATAGCAGATTACAAACAATAAATGTCTGTTTTTGAGCTCATATATCTTTTTATGCAATAATTTAGCAGCAAAAATGGGCTTTGAATTGAAAATGTAGCTTACCTTTAGGGATATAGTTTCTGATCAAAGTTTGATTAATTACAGATCCTATATACTATTTCTATGTATTTATTAATTGGATTGTTCATTTAGGTCTTGATTGAAACCCTGTTGTGTATGCCTTTGTATGAACTGAACATGATTCTTTGAGGTGGCCAGCATTTTTCAGGGGGATCCATGGCCGCCCCCTGGTCAGTCTTTGCACATGTCACTGCCTACGTGGCTCGACTGCCTGTCACTTTGCTGTTGTTGCCCCTGAATTTCACTACTGCGGAACTATGATATTTCTGTTTCCAATATGAATTAAATAAAGTTTACATTTCATTTTCACAGAAAATGGTTTTAATCAGCAGCTATAAAACCGTATTACTATGAAGAACTGTGTTTCATTTGTGTTATTGAAGTGCAGTCCCTTTATATATTATAAATTGTTGGAAAGAAAATGGTATTATCCCCTAAATGCCTAATTTCTTTGGGTTCTGTCTTGGTATATCGTCATCTCGGCACTGACTGACTTACGTAATAGCAGCCTTTGAAACTGGCATTGTGGGAATATATCTGCAGTGGTTTGGCCTCATGATATTGTGGTCAAATAAATCCTTAAATAGTAGTGGTTTAATCCCCATCTTGGAAGTAATAACAGTTCCTTGTTGTAGAGTACAGTGAGAATTAGATGTGATGATACACAGTTGGTAGACATGCATTACTTAAGTCTGTAATGAATGTGTTTCTTACTTCAACTCTTCCTCAGTTTCACTTTCTCTGAAATAACAGACTGCATGTTTGTGGGAACAGTGTGGTTTTTATTCCATAGATGAGATGAAGCATTAAAGTGTGTGATTATCGGTCATGCACCTCAATATTCATAGGTGGAATAAGTATTTGAGCTTTCAAGGGTTTTCCAGCATGCTAAATATACATTTCCCTTTTAAATATCTAAATATAATAAAATTATTTACATTTAAAAACAGATTGGTTTTTCTATAGAAAAACCAATCTGTAGAGTTTCTATGACGTTTTCCTTTTTAATGATCATTTGTACTCTTATCCCCAGATGAACGATTTCCATCCGATGCCACGGTAGAGTTCGTCTTCTCCTCAGGTCCTGAGAGGGTCAAAGGTCAGTATGCCGAACTTCAGATTTTACTCAAGTATATTTCTGGACATTTATGCTATTCACTTATTCAAAGAAAGAAAGCATTGGAAAACCAATGTGTGCTTTTCCACAGGCCGTGAATACTACAAAAACGATCCAGCTGTCATCGTCGACTACAACACTTCAGATCCAGTGGTTCGCTGGGACTCCTATGAGAACTTTAACCAGCGATATCAGGACAGCCTGGAGGGTAACTGCTGTCTTAATGCACCTTTTCTCAAATTTCACACAGTCTAGACAATCAGAGGCACACAGTCATAAAATAACAAAATTTAACAGGGCTGATAAGAGTTCATCACACAACTAAAAGTAATACAGTTTACAGATGATGTGGTTATGTTGAGATCTTCATGCTTTGATCTTCAATAAGTGCTGAATCATTTCACATCCAAGAGTCAGTGCCTCTGGTTCTCAGGTAGCCATTCCACTCAGTTCTCATTTCTCTTCAGTCATCTGTAGGAGATTTCCTCCACTGATTGGCTTGACTTTCAACCGGGCCAATAAGTGAGCAGGAGGAGGAGTTGTGAGAAATTACACATATTTTATGTGCTGCTTTAGAATTGTAGTGCGGCTTTATAGAGTTGTAGTTTGGCAATGGCAGCAGAGGAAATGAACGAAGCCATTCGCTCCATGCTGGCCATGCTTGTGTTGTTTAAGATATTATCTTGCTGGCAAAGATGTCATGGTCCTAATCCTCACGGAGTTGCTTACAGCGCACACGGTTTCATGCAGGCTTTATTAAGCATTACAAAAGTCATGGCCAAACATTAGCAATTTGGTAAAATCAGATCCAATTGTTTAAAACTTCAGAGTTCATACCTCACACCAGATAATTGATTCTCAATAGTCGAGGATCCAGATCATATGTACAAAGCGAAGCATAGAACAAGGAGCTGGGTTGGACCAGGCTAGGTCTGGGGCAATGGTTAAATGTCTTGGTGTCTTGTTTGATGGTGGATAGACAGACTGGGGCTTCATTGGAGTTGTTTTGTTTTTTGCTGTAGTACAAAAAAAGACATGAGCTAAAAAGCTTCACTTTTTAGCTCATCTCGAAAAATCTTAACTTTTAGAGCGAGCATTTTATAAATCAACAATATAATTGTTGATTTGAAAATGAACAACCTCATGGCTTAGGGATAGGTTGAAGATTTATGTCATTCAGTGGGGAGATCATTGTAGAGCCACTGCTCCTCCACATCAAAAAAAATGAATCGGGGTGGTTAGGTAATCTGAACAGGATGTCTCCTAGACACCTTCGTTTGAAGGTTTTCTTGGTATGTCCCACTGATAGTAGAACCCATGTGGACCCCAAAGCATTGTGAAATGTTTTGGGTCCAACCTGAATGAGCAGCACAGAGGGATGCTGAGAAAAATTTCTTGGTTTCCCTTCTGGATGGGTGGATAGAAGGACATTACCACAATATTAAACTGAGCTGTCTCTTTTATTTTGTTTCAGACATTGCACATACCCGAGGTCCTTTAGATGGAAGTCTTTACGCTCAGATAAAGAAGCGTCGAGGTCCCAGTTCTGGTTCTCTGACCTCAACCAATGGCAGCAGCCCAGCTGGAGGCCCTGCAGAAGGCAGACCTGATCATCTGATCCCTCAAGGTTCCGACTCAGGCCTTTCAGCCCATTCCCTCCACTTGAACCAATCATCAGTCCATCCTGATCACCCAGAGGAACTTGTTCACCCACCACCACCGACCAGACAGGAAAGGGAAGAGCTGGAACGTCTCCTTGGTGGGATTGAGGGAAACAAGGATGGAGAGCGAGAGACTGCCATTTTAGATGATGGCGATTCCTGGCCCCCAGAGAGAACTGGGACATTGAGGCTCAATCGGTCATGTTCTTGCAGGAATGATTACCGGTCTCAGCGCTGTGCTGAACCGGGTTGTGACCGCACCCTCCTCATGCCAAATGGCTACTGTCTTGATAGAGCT
This sequence comes from Micropoecilia bifurca, assembly GCA_903067075.1. NCBI lineage: Eukaryota > Metazoa > Chordata > Actinopteri > Cyprinodontiformes > Poeciliidae > Micropoecilia > Micropoecilia bifurca. The sequence goes on from CAEGAF010146739.1 coordinate 28,876, forward strand.
CCCGGCACTAATGGGCACCACGGGGCGACTCCTTCCACCAGTCCAAACCCGGCTGGTCCTCCATCACACATGGATATGTGTCAACATTACAGCCCACATACTCATCAGTCCCTTCCTCCACCAGATCTAGTGTGGGACCGTCAGAGTGGCCCACCCCACTACTTACACCGCTCCTGTTCGGAGGCGCCCTCATCTAGACATATTTGTCCGTACCCATCACCAGACCTCACCCCTCATTCTCACAGTCCATCACACCACCATCCGGTACCTGCTGCTGGTCGGCTTTACTGCCGTGAAGATGTTCCCTTCCATCATCCTCCTCCACCTCTCAGTCACCACCACACCCACTCACACCACCCAAAACCCTCCACCAGTCCAACTTACCATGACATAATGCTGATGGATAACCTACCGCCCTCTAGCTGTCCTTGTAGGGACTGCAGCATTAGGAGAGAAGATTCAGCTGCCTATCACACCCTGAGGCTAGAGCGCGGTGACAGCTTTCATTGGGACAGAGAGGCAGAGCTTCAACAACAAGAGGCAGGACTCAGGAGAACGAGGGAGACGGAATTAACCAGAGGGCCAGAACTTCACTGGGAGAGGGATCCTGGGCTCAGACGAGGCAGAGAGCTGTCACTCCACTGGGAGCGGGACAGGGAGGCGGAACTTCAGTGGGAAAGGGACAGAGAAGCAGAATACTGGCACAGACGGGCCACCGTAGCCTCCTACGGCCCACAGGGACACGATCTGCCAGCCTTCAGCTTTGACCCTTTACCGTCAGGTCACCCAGCTTATCCAGAGGCGTCAAGGTCCCACGCTCATTCCCACCTGGATCTGAAGTACAGCAGCAGCAGCAGCGGGTACCAAACACCACGTCAGGTTTGCCCCTGCTCACCGTATCAGCCCTCCCCATCTGAAAGCAGAGGCTATGCCTCAGGCTACCAGTCAGAGTCCACATCTCCTCTGCCTCCTCCTTCCTCCATGGTGGGGACTTGCAGCCACAGCAACGGGCAAGCAGACCATGTCCCTGACCACCACCACCACCATGCGGACTCACAACAATCATACAGCTCTGATTCACACACTGGTGAGTCACAGTAAACACACACTTTCAGTCGTATGTTACTACTTAACAGAAATGCTGAGGGAACAAGTCATCTCTAATCAACAACAGCATGCATTGAAAGGTTTACTCCACATGCCAGAATCCTTTTGCATTACTCAAACTCTTTTTTGTTGGCTGTGGAGTTTCACAAACTATGTTCAGAAGTGTCCTCTTACCACACAGGATCTGTGTTGATGCTGTTTATTGAGATAACCATTTAACATGCTCTACTGTTCCCCTCTGTTCTCAGATGGTCTTCGTAGCTCCGGTGAGAGTGTTGGCTGGAGGGATCACATTACTCATGGGTCTTTCAGGAGGGTCCACAGAGATGCTCATGTGGCCTGCTCCACACCATCCGATATGTCTGGACCATCGACACCAGTCCACACCAGTAGCCCACTACGCACACAGGAGAGGTACTCTATATCAGCTCTTTGAGTTTCCAGATTAAATTTAAAGTGAGTTCAAACTTGATTATACTGTAGATTTGGTTTGATTAGGAGCCAAAATTCCAACATTTGTTACATTTTTACACTTCACTGTCAAAGGAACCAGACCCTTACTCTTTGAAAAATCTGTTTCCCTTGTGGTAATGCTGCACAAGAAACGTTGAAGGAAATGACACGGAAACTTTGAACACAACTTCTTCCCTAATGAAATATAAACAAAAATGGAGTGGCAAGATATTACTGTGGCAAAAGAACATGGGCCATTTATACCACGTGTTTGTTTTGGTTGTTTGGTTGTTTTGGTCTGTTTCCCATTGTTGGAGTGGTCTCCAAGTCTGGTTACTGTTCACATATGTATTCGAATCACACAGAGTCCATTTCAACCAAACTGAAACGGAGGCTTTTAGGCGGAGAGATAGTTAATTTTTTTGACCTGCATCACAGTTCGATTACACATCCATATGTCCCAAACAAACTGCACTGTCTGACACAGGAAGTAGCGTTTGATTAAAGTGGACTAGACAAGGCTGGTGTGAATGCATCCTTATAGTGCCTTGCATTGGACCTCATGTTACAAACACCAACACTAAAGTATTTTATGGAAATTTTACGTGACAGGCCAACAAAATTATACATGTTTAGGAGTCTGGAGGAGCAGCAGAGAACCACAAAGTTGGTGAGAATAGGACAAATGTTAGCCATACTCTGCACATCTGATCTTTATGAAATCATAGCCAGAAGAAAGTTCACGTCAAAAGAAAGTTATAGACGTTTGTCACAAGTTATATAGCAGAGCTAGTGAAGCTGTCTGGCATGTTTCAGCTGTTTCTCCTCCAGCTACAGACTTGACTATGAACAGGCTTCTGAATCACTTGATTGCATAGTAATGCAATCATTTGTAACACTAGTTTAGATTATTTAATTTTCTTTTGTCAGATTGGCCCAGTCAGTCCAGAGAGTCTCGGCAAGTTCTGATTATTGATTTGCCTTCCACTTCAAAAAGATACACTGCTTTTTACTGAATAAGAATCCAGTGAAGTACATTAAAGCTTATGGTTGTACATGACAAAATGTGAAAATGTTTCAGAAATATAACTTTTGCTCAACACCCTAATTAACCCTATTAAATTAATCAACATTTTGTTGGATCACATTCCCTTACCTCGATATTTTGAATAACTGTGCACACACTCAACTTTTTTCTGTTTCTCATTGTGTCTGTCTTTTAAAGTCCCAGTCCCGCAGGCAGAGATTATGAGATCCGGACCACAGATATCATCAGCAGTGACAATGAAGGTTCCCCATCACAAGACGGACACTTTAGTAATGCCAACGTCCTTCAGGAATCATCAGCACACCCAAAAACAAGCACCAAGCAGGAGGAGCCTTTACCACCCACCAAACCAGATTCCCCACTGGTAGATCCCCCCAAAGCCACAGCTTCTCACCAAAACTGCTCCATAGATGCATCCTCTGCTTCCCCTTTTGACTCTGTGACACCAACCACAACAAGCCAGGAGCACCGCCAGGTTCCTTCATCATCAGCACCAGACACACATCCCCAGACTCTCCCTCTCAATCCTTCAGAAGCTGCTGCTGTCCCTTCCACCGTGGTCCAGACAGTAGCCCCTTCTCAAACCCAAACCCAAGCCAATGGACTGAGTTCAGCACATGTGAATGGATCGTCACCAACAAAGTCTCACCCAGAGGGCCCCAAATCCCCCACTTCCAACCCCCCATCGGCCCCTGCATCATCCCCATCCTCACAGCCTGGGTCCAGCAGCATGGACAGCTCTCCGGTCTCAGATGTCCCGGTTCCTGGTTTTGCCACCCTGGGCAGGAGGTTAATGTTGAGTGGGTCAGAACCCCACCACCCTAACTACCTGCAGCACCACGGACCCCCACACCACCACTACGCCATCCTGGACCACAGTGCTCCTCTGGACGCTAGTAAGAGAAATGGCTATTTTGGTCCTGCCCCGCTCCTCCCCCCGGCCTCCTACTCCAACTACTCCACTATCTCCATCCCTCTGCCCCACCCACAACCACCTCTGCCAGAGAAGCGACATCACCCAGCCCAGCTGGGCTCCCCGAGTGAGGGGCTGAGGCCGAATGTGGGCCAGGCAGCTTCCTCAGCCCAACATCAGCACCATGTTACGTTTTCTCCCATGGTGGGGGAAATTGCTCCGCCTGCAGGACACAACGAAGAAGTGGAGGGTGAGACCGCAAACCGAGTCAGTGTTAAGTTCGTCCAAGATAGTTCAAGGTTCTGGTACAAACCAGGCATCTCTAGAGAGCAAGGTAAGGTCACCAACTAACCAACATTGTAGTTTGAAAGAATCAAAGCTTTTGAAACAAAGGATCAGTTTGAAACATTTAGTTGTGTTTGTCTGTAGCCATCGCTGCTCTGAAGGAGAGAGAACCAGGAACTTTCCTGATCAGGGACAGCAACTCCTTCCAGGGAGCCTATGGCTTGGCTCTGAAGGTGGCCACGCCTCCTCCCAATGCAAGCCTCAACAGCAAAGGTACAAAGGACTCTCTTTATCTCTCCATTTCCCATAATTTATCCTCATAAATCCACCTTGCCTTGCTGAGATTTCTAAAATAAGGAGAATATGACATTTTTGACAGTAATAACCTGTTTTTCACAGCCTGCGACCCCCTGGAGCAGCTGGTGAGACACTTTCTGATAGAAACAGGCCCTCGGGGAGTGAAGATCAAAGGGTGTCAGAATGAGCCACACTTTGGTATGTTTTTTCATCCACTTTCAGACAAAATTCATCTTAATAATTCAAGGAGAACATGTTTGGTGCATGGGGCGAAACATGTTTTATGTTTTACTACACCTGGCATTAAGCTCACACTAGTTGAGGAGGCTGTGTGAATAGATCTGGAATGAATGAATGTTTTCCTTCGCTCTATGCTTTCAATTAACGTGATTGTTTTTGGATGAACATGGTTTCTTAATGTTTTCTTTCTTGAAAATGTATTTTTCTGTCATATTTTATCAACAGGGAGTCTCTCTGCACTAGTCTATCAGCACTCTATCACACCCATTTCTCTGCCCTGCGCTCTTAAAATCCCAGAGAAAGGTTGGTCCAACCCTGTGCTTTAATATTTACAGTGTGCAAAGGATAATATTTTTCGTCAGATTCTTCATGTTGAACATGTTTGCTCACTTCCTGAAGTATTTTCTCAGTGTACATGATGTTTCCTTCATGCTCTCAGATCTTGTAGGAGAGGTGCAGGAGGTTCAACCAGTCACCAACATCAGCACAGCGGCAGACCTGCTGAAACAAGGAGCAGGTGAGCAGGTTCTTCATCCTGCCGTCAGCAGAGCTTTGGGTATTAATACCATAGCAGCAGTGAAAGACTGGCTGTGTCTGTGCAGAATCTGTGTTACAGCCAGTTAAATTCCTCATGGAAGTAATTAGGTCTTCATTGTGCATCTAGTTTGCTTACTAGAAATGACATTACCAAATCAAAAGATGGCAGTATTGCTGCAGAAATTCACAGTTTTACCATGTTAAACTTCATGCTACAAATCTGAGGTCTTACCGTGATATTTAGAGGTCAAAATTAGATCAAGAGGATTTTTTGTTTCTAATGAGGTAAAGAAATACCTTGATATGTCATTCTGGATAAGTGAAATATCTAAATCTGGTCCACATGTTATTTTTCAGTTGTTTCAAATTGAATTTACCATTATAAGGATCTTATGAATAAGGAATATGTATAGCTGTTTTTCACATTATTTTGCAACTTCAATGTTTTATTGAGGATTTTAAGGATTTTTCTGAGACACACCAATGCAAAGTAGTGCCTAATAGCAAAGTGAAAGGAAAAAGATTTGTGTTTGGAAATATTTTCTCAAATAAATATAGGATCTGACATTGGATGGAGAGTCTGTGTTTTTGTTCACACAGCAGGTCTTGATGCTCAATTCAGATTTTTTCCTTCATGGTCGTTAATTCTTGTATTTAAATGCGACTGGAATCAGACGTCTGTGTGAATGAATGGTTTATGACCCAAAGTGCACAGAAGAAAAGTGTAGATTTCCACATAGCAGGTCATTGTTTACAGAAGTAATAACGGACGAAGTCGCTTATGGATTGGTTTTAAAGTTTATTCAACAATTGGAGCTGATAGTATCGTCACAAAATCAGAATACGAAGGAAGCCAATAGAAAGAAAGCACCACTAATAGCAGTGACCTTTAGTGGAACATTGACAGCAACTTCTGTAGAGAAGTTTGTTTGGATGTGTTGTCAGAACCAAGAGTAATGGGACTGTAATGTTATGTTCTTCACTGAGAGACATTTTTCATAATTAAACATTTCAGCCATTGTTTACATCTGAGTTTGCTGCAGATAGTTTCTTCAGGTACAGAATTATGATGCATGTTTCACATCAGTGACATAAAAATCAGATAAAATGCAATATGACTGTTCAAACTGCAGACACTTTGGAAGCAATCAGATCCCACAACATATGGAAATGCCACAGACTGGATTTTTTTTTTGAGGGGTGAAAAGATCCGAAATGGGCCGTTTAGATATAAGTCGTATTTGGCTGCTGTGTGAACATAATGTAAATGTTCAAATATTTCCACAGCAAAACAAGCCTTCATATTTATGTCTTAGATTATGCCTTAAATGTATAGTCCTTTTAACAATCAATTACTAACTTAGTTGATTACTTCAATAAGGATTCATCTGAATAATCATTTCAGCCCAATCTGTGATTGTGTTCACTATCATTCCAAATTCTGCTGACTAATCGGTTTTTATAGACAGGGTGGATATTCTCCTCCAGGTCAGCCTCAATGTAAAGATGTTGTCCTGCTGGAAGAGTCTCAACTCTTGGACAGTCATTCATTTGCCCAACTTACCAGCTTCCCCGTACTTGCTAACACGAATGAAAAAAAAAAAAATACTGTATTTACAAAACGTTCAAAGAATATAACTACTTTTGTATCCACACAGTGACTTGTCACTGTATGGATCTTGGCATTTTGTCTGTTTTTACAAACAATATCCCAGCAGAGGTTTGCCGGCTGCAGTGGGAAGATGTTTTATAGGTCCTTTTATCTGCCATAGCCTGCAACGTTCTCTACCTGAACTCCGTGGAAACAGAGTCGCTGACCGGCCCCCAAGCAATCGCCAAAGCAACGGACGCCACACTGGGTCGGAGCCCTCGACCATCTGCCACCGTGGTCCAGTTCAAGGTGACATCGCAGGGCATCACGCTGACCGACAGTCAGCGGAGGTAAAGGCTGCCGACTCCCACGGAAAAAATATCCTCAATAAATGTCCCGCTTTCAACGTGTGCATTTTTTTTGTCCTTCCCCAGAGTTTTCTTCAGGAGACATTACCCTGTTAACAGTGTCACCTTCAGCAGCGTCGACCCAAAGGACAGGAGGTGGGAAATTCAAACAGAAAGACAGTTAGAGTGAGGGCTGGTGTTGGCATTTCTAACCTAACTGGAAATCTGCAGCTTTGCTGTTTTATGTGGCGTTGTTTTGATGCATGGAGGTCTGTTTTTTGGCCCTTTTGCCCGTTAGCATGAACATCAGGTTGATTTGTTTTTAATAGGCATGCTGGCTGCAGCAACTGCATCAGTTTGTTGAGCAGCTCTGCCTGTGTTTCAGTGCATGTCTGAGTCCACTTTCTGTCTCTGTCTCTCTCTGGACTCCAGGTGGACTAACTCTGACAACGCAATGGTTCAGTAAGTGCTCTGCTGTCAGTCTGAAGGAGCTTTGAGGACGTAGAGAAACGAGGCTCTTACAGCCTCTGCATGGCATCAAACAGCATGAAACCTGGGAGGGAAGAAATATGTCAGCCAATCAGATTTAATTACAGAATCAAGTCTTATGTGACCCATTAGCTGTATTTCTTTTACAAATATTCACAAAATGTTGTCAATATTCCACTAATATCAAAAGGAAAAAAAAGCAAATACCATGTGTCCATTAACTATGAAATAATTAAAAATCACAAGTGAATAATTTTGTTCATGCGACAAGTCATTAAAAAATAATCTGTGCCATCATATTCCCCCAACTTCCTGTCATCTGCTTCTTCATGGTTTGGTCCAGTGGGAACATCCAGTGACTCGTGATGTGAAGAGTGTTTCACTGCGGTTTTGCTAAAGAAAATAAATTCACAACACAAACCACCTCATTCTAGTGCCAACACATTTTTTAGAAATTGAGCTCAGATTAATGTCCATTAAGCAAATTTGTGCAGTCATGTTGTCAATGGAAACGGTGCTACTTTTACATAGAGTTGATTGTGTTTTAATTAATAGAAGGTTCTTATGTTCCCCCGACTCATTAGACAAAATATTTCCCTCTACAAAATTAAATTATTTTCCCCCCACACTTCCTGTTTCATTTCCCCTGCAGGGTGTTTGGTTTTGTTGCCAGGAAACCAGGCAGCACAGCGGAGAACGTGTGCCACCTTTTCGCGGAGCTGGACCCAGAACAGCCGGCTTCTGCCATCGTCAACTTCATCAACAAGGTCATGCTAGCACAGCGCAGATGAAGAAGCCCAGAGTCCGTCGATCAAACCGGCAGACCGTTCAGGATTTGTTGGTTTTTTCCGATCACAACTCCTCCAGGAATGAGGAGGCTTCTGACGGAGCGGAGCCGGCGTGGATCAGGGCCGTTACCAAGAGCCAAGATGGAGGACTGAGTCACCTACTCTAGATATAGTTGTCATTTTGAATCAAAATCTGATCATGTCCATCTGTGAGGATCTACTGAAGATGGAATGACCTGTGATGTGCCAACTATTGGCTGGAGGAAAAACTATAAATCAGATATTTTATCTAGTTTTCTTTTTTTAAATGTTTCTATTGCATCAGCTGAAACTATTTTTCAGGTATAGGTTTTATCACCCAATGTCTGTCATTTCCCCTTGATTCAATAACGCCTCTGTGCTCCTCTGATTTTATTGTCAGTAAATAAAAACGACTTGTTAAATGTAACTATGGTAACAGGAATGTCCTGATTAGGATTTTTCAGTCCCCCAATGCGAATGTCCATAAAAGCACCCTACCAGATATGTGATTAAAAATCAACGTCATGTATCTGATGTGAGATAATATTACATATATTAGTAATATTAATCCTATCATTAAGCCTGCAGGTAGCAATTATTTTACTAAGTGATTATTTTATCAATTACCCCAACGATTAATCAGTTAATCTGCCACAGGTTACAGATTTTGTATTTAACTACAAAAGCCGTTTTATATGTTACAGATATATTAAAAGATGCAAATAAATATTACAATTAATTTCTTTAAAAAAATAAAACATTTTATGACCTAAAAATGCTTAATATAGCATTATTTTTGTGAATTTGACAGACAAAATTGTTTTTTGCAGTTTAGTACAGTTTTGGTTTAATCACTGCTCTGAATGTATAGTCCTTTTAACAATCAATTACTAACTTAGTTGATTACATCAATAAGAATTCATCAAAATTAATCAGAATAATCATTTCAGCCCAAGTTGTGATTGTGTTCATTATCATTCCAAATTCTGCTGACTAATCGGCTTTTATAGACAGGGATGGATATTCTCCTCCAGGTCAGCCTCAATGCACAGCCCCAATTCATTTATTTAACTTAATATCATTTCTGTGTAATGTGTTAACATTTCCCAATCTGTCCTGATAAAACATAAACTGTGAGATAACATCATATTACTTGTGAAGCCGTCAGTAATCGATGGTGAAGTACTTTAGTGTTTTGTATGACTGATGAACTAATCTTGCCTTCTGATAAACACCCCTGATTAAATGACAATGCGATGTGCCATACTGTTGCCTTCAACACAGACAGAAATGAACAAACAGCTCTTGTGAGGTTTGAACATTTGAAACACAACTGCCTTAAATGACAGCAGATTTGTATATTTTGTACCAGTTTAAAAAAAATTCTTAATTTTATGTTTAAGAGTAACCAAAGTGATGTAATTAACTTCCTATATGTAGAGACATTAAGTATTCTAATGTACGTAAAGCACATCCACATCGGCACCTTTCACCTGCATTTACCACATTTATAATCAGAACCGACAATCATGTTTGGGTTAAACTAACATTTGTCCGTTCACTCAGAGTGAGTCAGGGAAGGCAAACCGAACGTGAGGTTTTTTGTTAGTTTTTTGATCTTGTGATGAGAGTTGTGCGCGTGCTGAAGGTGAACGTGGTGAGATGGTTAAACTCGTCCAGAAAAGGTTTAGTCATGTCTGTTTTTCCCAAAGTGATGCATGTGAATCAGGGCTGAAGCCAAACTGTAAAACAGACTCGTCTACAGGGCGGCGTGGTGGGACAATGTTTGCAGCTATTGTTTGAACGAAATGAAAACATAAATGACACCAATGTTAGTTTTTAAAAATGCACACACGAGTAAGCCAGTGGCCAAAAGACAAAAGATGAAGCACTCCTGTATTAATAAGCTTTTTATCAAGCTATATTTTTGTACTTATTCCTTCTTGTATTTTTATTATGCATTCATTTAGTGTTGTCTTAGTTGGTAGAAAAACACTACTTGTATTACAACAATAATATATTGTGGTTATGATGTTATCATGTAGTAATATATTTTCACATGCAGCTATGGGGCAAGTGTAAGAAGAAAAAAAAAGGAAACAGTTTGTTCATTTGGAAAGATGGAGCCTATTTTGTATGCAAGCCAATAAAGAATCAAAGTGACCAACTGTTGTTTTGTGTTTCTTGGAAAGTGAGTTATTAGTTGGATAATTATAACAAACATTCCGTTTAAGCTCAGAAATTTCCCCTGGTAATAAATCATAACTTTTTCACCCTCTATCAAACTTTAAAGAATTGTATTAGCATTTGTCTGATAGATCAACAGAAAGAAGCACATAATCGTGAAGTGATAAAAAGTAATTTGAAACAAAAAATATCTGAAAAGCATTTTACATAATACACTTTGGAATTTGCAGATTTATAGTGACGAAATGAGAACCAGGTATCTCTATCTCTATCTGTCTGTTGTACCGTTTTGTGTCGGGTCTTGGCACCTGGGGGATCATTTTGCTGAATAATTGGTGTTGAGGTTCTGCAGTCTGTATTTGGTAGGCAGAAGTGTAGACTCCAGTGATGTAGCTCAGAATAGAGTAAGCCTCATGTTTCAAATTTAATGACGTTAGACTTGACGGGACTTTCATACCAATGACACATGATTTCTCTTGGAATTGAATCTTTTCAATTAATATCTTACATAATGGTGTTTTAACTGCAGCCGCCCCACAACAGTGGAATTGTGCCAAGTGTGTGATCAGTAAAAGTTTGAATGCAGCAACTGTTCTTACATTATATATGGAATGACAGAGGTGCCATAATGTGTGTCTTTAACATTTAGACTTAATTTGAATGGATTAATAACACTGTTATGATAAAAGAACACTTTCCTTTATTTTTCTACATTTAAATTTGTATTTTTGCTTGTTTAAATGAAACATTTTTTTCAGACTGTCCATATTTTCTTGCCACATACATTTTTCTTGAATCAGTTTTTTTTATCTTTAGCTTTAAAAAAACTGAATTTAAAAAGCCATGTGTTCTCAAAACTAAATAGGGAAGCACAAACTTTTAAACCTCATTCCCAGATTTAAATCTGTGTGAAAAAAATATTAAAACCAATGTATGCTTCTGTTATGTTAGCAGCTAGGTTTTCTCCATCCATCTGTTATCTGGGGTTGTGAGAGGAGCTGCTGCTCATCTCCAGTGGTAAGGTAATTTTTCTGTGCTTGCTAATTCAATAAAGGAGCCTGCAGCCAATATAATAAAGATAGATGTTTAAATCTAATGGTGAATCGTTTGCTCATTTTTTACATTTACTGAATATTGTAGGCAAATTTTTATATGTAGAAGTTAGAGGTTTACTTCACCTTGGTGAAGGTTGGTAGAAAAAAATATATACTTTAAAATAATTTAGGAATTTAAAGTTATTATTCTGATGACACAATAGGGCAAATGACATTTAAGATTGGATGGAAAGTCTTAAAACTTTCTGTGATCAGTGGCAGAATTCAACTAAATTAAGTTGAAATCCTGTGTGCTGAAGCAGAGAAACATCTTAACGTCCAGTGCAGTGTTCCTTAGACCAGTTTTTCCCAACTCTAGTTCTCAAGCCACACTGACCTGGATGTTTTAGTCATTGCCTTGCTTCAACACACCATTCAGATCATTGCAATTCAGCAAAACCCTGTTAATCAGTCATCTAATGAAATCATGTGTCCTGAAGCAGGGAAATGAGTAAAACTTGCCTTGATCAGGACCGGGGTTGAAAAACGCCTTAAACTACAATTACACCCTAAATGATAATGCAGCAGAAATGATTTCAACAAGACCTGAACAGCTTAGACTTTTTCTTTTAACTCTGTGTTTACTGCTCACAATGACTGTGATGATTCACGCTTTTTTCAGTTATGGCACGAGTAAACATATTTCTTCACTCCCATAACAGCTTAGTTTTAAGAGTAATAATGGTATTTCCTGTAACTTTAAAAAGGCAGTTTCAGTAAAAAGTCTTTAGTCCTCCTACTTATGTCGATTTGTTTCCAGCGCTGTGTGCAGATGTGTTCGCTGGTCTCAAACACAATCAGCAGCTCTTAAAGGGGCCGCGCTCCCTGCTTGCTCGGTGCAATTTATCTTTAGATGTTTTTTTCAGCTTTAGGTTTATCAAGTGTTATGGTTACAGTAACATTTTAAATACTTCTACTAAGAAATAAGTCAGTCAGGTGGTCTGTGTTTCAGATGTTGATCTTTTTTCATCTTAAATTTTGTAATTTCTTCAGACCAAAGAAAAACATTACAAATGCTGCCTAATGATGAGCCAATCATCACGTCTCATTGGTTTGGAAACTAACAGATTCTTAAGAGGGGTTAAGATCTGGGGCATCCCGACCAGATTTCCAACATTTTTACTTTACCATCTTAAGTGGTGCTCCAGCATGCAAGAAAAAATAAAATATGTCTAAAAAGAATTCAAGACATTTATTTATCTTATTTATTCACAATCCCCTTCAATCTTTTTACAACACTGTAACCCAAAGTAGATATTTTGCCCCTTAATAAATTTCTCAGAATTCAGAAATAGACAAATGCCCCTTTAAAAAAAAGGTCTAATACTTTTTACATTTGATACGAAAATAATTTCTTTGAGTCAATAAAATTGGTGTGAAAAGACTTACTGACATCAAAGTAATAATAAAAAAAATCCAGCAAACATTTCAATGCCTTTTAAACACATTTAAATACAAGCAAGAACAGAAAATGTGCAAAAACAGCATTACTGCATAGTACCAAAAGCAGAAACAACAATTACCCCTTTTTCTTTTTTTTGTATTTCCTTCCTGAAAAGAGAAGTCGGTAGGATTCAGTTAGAACGATGTGAAGTGGAAGAAGTTCACATCAGCAGAAACAGTTCAAGTTTTTGTCTGAGAACGTCAGCCATGTTCCCCACAAGAGAAAGAGCTTTGTGTGACTTTTAATAGAGAATGCTGTCTGGTAGTGAATCAGTGAGTTATTCACTCCGTTGTCAGCAACATGTGAGCCACCGTGTCTGTGAACAAACAAATCCCCTTCCTGAACTTACACACATTTATGTGAAAACGTAGCAAGAGAAAAATAAATATTCCTGAAAAAGGCCATAAAGTTAAATCACTTCATCAAAAATTAATGATCAACTTGGCAACTTGGCTTAGCAACCAAAACCCTTGTTTGAAGGGTTTTTTTTGTCTGTTTTTGTGTAGCAGATTTCTAATCAATAAAATCTATTTTGCTGCGTCCTTCCTGAAGGGGGCTTGGTTGGTGCTACTGGTGAGTGCAGGGTGGGTGGTGTTGGAGCCACAGTCTATGTAGTGATAGTCCTCCAGGCTGTTCTGGGACGTTCGCACCATGTATGACGTTTTCACCGAGGTTCTGAAAACACAGCCAAGTTTTTCAATAACACTGTCAAGAACAGGATGTGGGCACAAGATATTTCATCACAGGTCTCCATGGTTACTGTTACTGTTGCATGTAACAAGCTGCAGCTGGAGACGGCACCTGCAGAATCATCATGGAAGTTTAAAACAAAAAAAAAGTTAAATATGACACCCGCTGCTGACTAAAACAGCAGGGAACAATTGAGACTTTCTCCCTCTTAAATTAGGTCTGTTTAAAAAAAATGCATTCCTAAAACTCAACTTACATGACTTTATCTTATTTTCCTTTCAATATTTTTGTATTGGCCATTGACAACTTCTGACTGAGTTTGTTTGCAGGTTTGGCCTGCAACATTTCCAGCTTAATAGCAAGTTTGCAAAGCCAAACGTCCCATAATGCAATACATTTAAAATGCCTTAAACTTAAACAGAAGAATTTCTTTTATAAAACTGGAGAAGTAGCCATCAAATAAATGTATTTTTATCTCAAATAAATGAATTTAAAAAAATAAATATTTACTATATTTAAATTATTTCACACATATTTTACTTCATGCGATATTTCCCCCAGAGAACTTGTTAAGTCTGGTGTTTGGGGTTCAGGGAAAGTCATCCAGATCTCTACTGTGTTTTAGAGTTTAAAAAAAATGTCTGACTTTGAAAGAAAATTTGAAAATATTATTAGTTAATTATGTGCTATTGCAAGACATTTTTAGCAATACCTAAGCACCAACTGCAATGTCTTAAAAAAGGCAAACATTAAAAAGACCTAAAAAAAAAAAATAAAATAAACAATGTTCAACTTTTGGGGGCGCAAGGAAAGCCTGGTGGCCCGCCAGGCTTGTAATACACTGTTATGGTGATGTAGCTCAGTGGTGCCCAAAGTGGGTCCTGGAGGGCCGGCATCCTGCATGTTCTAGTTCTCTCCCTGGAGGCAGTAACAACCTCCTCAGCAGGTCAATCTTCTTAGGTCTCTAATGAGCCATGGTTAGTGGAAGAGAACTTTAAGTACTTCATTGAGAACTCTTAAATATCCAAAGTATCACGCATTTATCAGCTGGCCTGGTTCTACTCAGTATTTGTGTGTAAATCTTACTGTCAAACAGCCATGAAACATCAGGATTAGTAGGAAGATAAGACTGAGTGACACAGCAGTAAACATAGTTACCCCTGACATCATTATTAGTTTTGTTAATGTTACAGCTGAAGATAAGTAACGCACCTTGTCAGATGAAAGGTCAGAACTAACCCTGACAGACTTCACTTTAACATACAAAAGAGATTAACATTTATAAAACACCAACCCAGTGTTTAGTGTCATTTTTAGAGCTGATTTTACTAAATAAATAAATAAAATGAATTAATAAATACAAATCAATGTAATTCTAGTGCTCTTATCACAGCAACTACAACTTACTGCATAAATATGACAATGTTGTGGACTTTGATCCTGGGCATTGTGCAGAAGGCACTGCAAGACATAAAAGAGAGAAAAATGTCACATTTGAGTTACTGAGCCATTTTTCAGTACAAGTTGTTCAGACACAGTTTGGGCACCACTTACTAGACATAAGGTGCATTGCTGCCGATCTCCACACTGACTGTGTAGTTCACCTGTGAAAAGGTTCAGGCATAAAGAAAAAAATAAACACAATCTGTTTCCAGCCTCTTAAACCTTTGCACCATGTAGGGTTTTACTCAAAAATGACAAGCCATAAAAGAACCTAATATAACTCAGGAACAGTTATGTTTACTTGAATTGCTCTGGTATCAAAGTAAACGTCTGGCTCAAGTGAAAACGTCATAGGTCTAAAAAAAATAAAATAAGACTTACACCACTGTAAAAACAACAATAATTTCTGGATAAAAAGTGCACTTTATTATCTGAATCCCATCATAATAAGAAACTAAATTAATTAATTGCATGATGAGTTAAAATGAGATTGGTTATTCCCATGTGGACAAAAATCCTCTAAAATTAATGTAGTCCGTTTGCACTACCTGATACTTTTGCCCATTTCCCTGCCAAAGCTGAATTGATTGTAGATGTGTATATTTTATTATGGATTTTTAAAATGTTTTCAGTTCCAGTGTTGAATGTTCTGTAAACCCCCCCCAGAAACATGCAACTGTTTAGACCTATGTTGGTTGATAAAAATTTGGTCAACATTTTAAATGACCCATATCTGCACATTTTGACAACATGGATGCAATTTGAAGCTTAAAGTTTGTTTCTCTCCACTTGTATCTCACCATAGACAGTCATTCCATTAAATAAGTTGTTAAAATAAATTCAGCACCTCTTCAGGCACAAATTCAGGACTGTGTGAGATGCAGTTTTGAGATGTGTTTTATGTTTGTCTCATTTTCAAAAATCTGATTAACATCAAGTAAAAAAGAAAAAAAAATTCCCCAGACCAGGGAACATGAGGTTTGTGCCTAATCTTTTAGCCACGTCTGTACATGTTCAGTTTTCAAGCTTTATCTTTATTGTTTTCCAAAACATCCTGAAAAGGAAAACAACGAGACAATGTTTGGGCGACTTCGTGCAAGTTGTGGCGAGACACTGAAACGTACATTTCATCCAGGGTTACAATAAAGGGCTGACATCCAGCTTTATTTTGGTTAAATATAGTTACCAAAAGACACAACTAATGTTTCACCTCTAGAGCAAGAACTTTGAAGTGTATGCACACGTTTGCACCCATGTCGCAATAAAGTTTCCACTAATTGTGCAGAAATGTTAACTGATAAAAATCAAGAAAGCTTCCTGTTTAAGCGACTGAGCAAGTGAAAAATGAGACACAAGAAGAAAATAATAGTAAATGCTGAGTATTTTTGGGACTATTTTGTTTTCAGCTTATGGTTTAATACAGAGAGACTGTGTGTGCATGTGTGTGTGTTTATGCTGATGTGGGAACATGAAAGGATAGATATGTGAACAGTGTGACTCACTGCTGATGTAATGAGTTTGTGTTCTTTGTTGAGTTACATAAATCCTGACCAGTCGGATCATTTGGCAGTCAGACCTGCAGCATATTCTGACAAAGCTTTTTGTTTTCATCTAACACACTGTGGTTGTGGTGGGTACTGACTTGTTATGATTAGACTGAACTGAATGCAAATTTCTGTATGTAAATCAATGTTTTATTTAGACAAAAAAAAATTGTGAATCAGCGCTAAGTTGAATTAAGCAAAGGATTTGATCATTTCAAACCCAGAATGTGCTTGTGTGAGAGAAGGTGGCTTGTTTTGCACACCTGGCTGTGGCTGAGCGGCTGGATGGTGGTGGGGTTGCCCAGCTGCCGAGTTCCCACCACCGTCTTCATGTAGAGGACCTGGCAGCTCACGCTCTGCACCAGCACAGTGAAGAAGTTTGGGTTGCTGAAGTTCAGCGTGCTCTGGACAGAAAAAACAATCCGGTTTTAAAGGCCGGCTGGAAAAATAAAGTAAAGTAATATCAGGAGCAGCTAATGTTATAATTAGAGACAGACTTTTAACCAATTCGTAATAGAACCATATTAAACCACGACTAGGTCAAGTGAGGAAGGACTAACTATAGGAAAGTATTTTGATTAATTCAGAAACACTAGACACGTTTCCCCTTGATAGAAAGTAACAATTGGAATCTTGTAGATCTGAATTTACAAACTGGAATTTGTACATTTGAATTTACACATTGGGATTAGTAAATTTGAATTATTAATTGGAAATTTTGATTTTACAAAATATAATAGGTTATTTAAATATACAAATTGGAATTCGTAAATTTAAATTTTCCATTTACAATTTGCAAGTTGGAATTTATGAACTGGATTTGGCAATTTTGAATTTATGAAATGGAATGGATAAATTTGAATTTTCTAATTGGAATTTGTAAGCTGAAGGAAATGACCACAGAAACCTCTGAAAACGACAGTGAGCTCAACTTCCTTCTTCATGAAATGCAAACAAACATGGAGTCAGATTTTAGCGTTTGTAGGATTTCTCATGTGTTGTTGGTAAAAGACCACAAGTCATTTCTCCTACTGGGTAAATACAACATTTCCTTTGGTTGTATTTACCCAGAATGCCCTGCACTACAGTCCTACTTTTGGAGTGGTCTCAGGCCTGCTTGGTGTTCACATAATGTATTCAAACCGCAGCAGAGTTCACTTCAACTGAGGGAAGACCTGGGTTCACTTTTCTGGTCCACATCAAAATGTGATTGCGGATTCACTTCTCCCCAAACAAATACGACTTTATAAGAAAACAAACTTGATTGAAACAGACCAAACAGGATTGGTGTGAATCCACCCCCAGTCCACTGGGTCGGCAAGTTCTTTCAAGAATGCATCTTCTGAATTTTGACAGATCCATATGTTCTGACTTTTTCGCAGATGTCCAAGCACAAATCTGGAAAATACGTTTCTTTGTAAAATTAAACATCTAGATTGTTTTAGCAGCTGCTGCGGTTTTTTCTGCTAGAATCAATCAAAGTTAATATAGCGACACATTTGTCTCCATTTTAAGCATTCAGACACCAAAATACTATGACCAGAGGTGGTTGTACAGAACTTCAAGTGGCTGGAGTTTTTTAGCAGCAGCCATATTGCTGCCAGGTCAATATGGCAGCATATTGACCTGGCTGCATATTGACCGACCTAAAGTCTGAACTGTGGCTTCAGGTTTTCTTGTTTCATTTCCCACTGGGAACATTCAAATAGAGCACCATGCTATTCTCTAGGAATAAGCTTCTTTTCTCAGTAATCCTAGAAAAGCATTATGTATATTGTCTAAACTCCTCTGTAATAAATTTGCCTTAGTATTTTTGTTGTCTGATCCCTTTTTTCAAATGGCAGGATATCTGAAATCTGCCAAGAACATAAAAAGACAGACTGACCGATTAAAACTATGTTTTATACCATGCAGAGGTAGGAATGCACTTCCTATATTAAACTTTTTTAAAAGAAATTTGAATCTGTCTAAGGCAGAACCAGCAGGTCAAAGTTCATAAAAACATCTGCCGCATAATTCTGATTATTGCAACTCTTGACAGGAACTTTTTTTTCTTTAGATAAACAAGAAGTAGCAAATACATTCTCAGATCAGAACATGTTGCGTCATAATGACCACAGACATTTTTTTTATTATCACATTATCAACATAGAACAGACAGGGAACATAACTAAAACAGCAAAGGAGAAAACCTATTGGTCAGAGCTGCCAGCTACTTTGTGATAATTACAATATTTAGAGATTGAGAAGCCTAAATTATAGTAATTTTTCAGGATGTTTATCAAAGGTGATATTATTGTGGAAATGAGAAGAAACCCACCGTCATGTTCATCAGGACTTTCTTGTCTGTGTGATCGAAGTGAACGATCACTGAGCGGATCCCTGCATCCACCACCAGCACCGAGCGAGGGAAGAGGAAGAAGGCGACCAGAATGGAGGCCAGGAGGCAGGCGAGCACCGACAGGACGACGTACAGCTTCCTACACACACACACACACACACACACACACACACACACACACACACACACACACACACATCCCACAAATATGGATGTCTCTGATAATAAACTGGATTTGCATTGTTCTTAATCAACATTACTGTGTTGCAGATACAATTATTATTTTTAAAAATAGATGTTTTTTTATCTATCATTACTAAAAATTCTTCAAAATTATTTAAACAAGGTAAACAAATGTAATTGCATAATGTATTTTGCCTTTTAACGTCATAATCCGCTGCATTATGCTTTCCTTTGTTTTGTTTTATCTAATTTTGCATAAGTAGGATATTTTTGTCTTATTCTTAAAAAAATTAACACAGAGTAAAACCTTTTCAGTTAAACTAGTCAAAAATCAGAGCAGTGTTTCCTTGTTTATGCATCTGTCTTCATTGTAAATAATGTTGAACGAATTCAAATGAAATCCAGTAAATGGAGATTTAAAGTCGTGGTTACTGACGTCCTTTGCGGCTGCAGCCTCTGGTCGCTGTAGGGAATCAGCGCCACCAGCTCGTTCACTTGGTCTATTACCGTATAAGAAAAGACAGAAAGAAGTTCAACTGTAGCGAGACAAAGCTAAACATGTCAAATCAAATCAAATAAAAGTCACCGTGTATGGAAAAAACAAACAAGCAAACGCAGAAGAAAACTAAACCGTAATAAGTGTTGTAGTGGCTCGGCCCGTCTCACCTGACGGGATCCTGCCGGTGCCCTGACATGTCGGACAGGTTATGCTGTCCCTGCCCGTGAATTCCACGTAGGGAAACTGAGCGATGTCCTCTCGCCTGTCCAGCCCGTCCAGAGAGTCGTTATCAGGCTCTCTGTGTCCTGCTAGCCGAGCCTGTGGCTCTGTGTCCGGGAGGAGCGGCAGGCTGCTGCCGCTCCGGGACCAGCGCGTCCCCATGGCTGAACCGGAGTGGCGCTAAGGAGACTCAGTCTTTCCAGACTACAGACTTACGGTACTTGTCGGACGGGGGGGGCTCGTCCCCCAGCGGGGGGGGCGACGTGTCGGGGGGCGAGAAGCAGGACTTTATTATTCAAGCTTAACTGATAAACAAGCCTCCGGTCTCGAGGTGGAAGGAAGCAAAGTTCAAACTAATCAACAGACTGTCTGGTTGAGCCAGTGGAAGTAGCTGAACAGCGCTGTTGTAAACTACGGTGGCCGACAGGTGCAAATGCGCAGTAACAGAGAAAAGATGCGAACAAAAAAAAGACAGAGTAAACAGTAAACAGAGCAGAGAAGCAGAGCAGCTGGTATCCAGGGACCGTTTATCCAGAATGTCTATGTTCTATGTTCTATGTTATGTTCTATGTTCTATGTTCTATGTTCTAGTGCTTCGTGCTTCAGCTGTTTCGAAAGTAATGGCGCTCTGTACATTTTCAAACTTCGATTTGAAATGTCTGTAAATTAGTAAAACCAAGTTTATTTAACTTTAACAATTAACGATAACATTTGAGTTGAAAGCTACCTTCATACACCCATATTTCCTATGTACTGATCCTTATCCTGTTTCATTTGAAACTTTACGGTTTTGTTGCATTCAGGTTCCTGCCGGTATTTTCTATCAACAACCTGGTGCAGTGATGCGTTTAGGGCACTTATGTGAAAAGTTCCCTTCATTCAAAATGTTTTCATTCTGAGACATCCTTTATCGCTGATATGCAGACTCCAT